>BQNB010075814.1:0-31354 GCA_026074375.1 Tanacetum coccineum | reverse complement strand
CAAGGCATGTTTCAATCATACTAATATTCTTTTTGGTTTTTATTTTGTCTGGTACCTTTTCCATTTCTTACAAGTAAATAAAGAAACAAAATAAAAATCTTATCTTGTAGTTTTGCAAAGGGCAAATGGTCTGAAAATGCATCAAAGTTACCACATTTTCCTTTTGTTGGTTATGAACTTTTATTTTTTCTTTTGTGTGTCACCACTTTGCTAATCTTCCTATTGTAGCCATGATTAGTAAAAAATCTGGTGTGACATCTCTCTTAAGAAATGGGACTATTATATATGTTTCCCTTTAACCTTTTAACTTATTTTTTTTACAAAATCACCCTCTTTACCCCTTTATTTCCCTTACACCCATTCATAACACATTTTCACCTTTCACCAACCACTATCTTGTGCCACAGTAAACCCTAATTCACTCACAGTAAACCTTAATTCACCCACCAATTGAACACGGCGAAAGGAAACGGTAATGTCCTTATCTACTTATATGTTAGATTATCTGCTAGTAGGTTTGTTTATCTCCTTATATGTTAGATTATATGTTTATATGTTAGATTATCTGCTTATGCGTTAGCCTATCTTCTTATGTGTTAGTTTATCTGCTTATATTTTACCTTATATGCTTATATGTTTGATTATCTGCTTAACATATGACTCAAAGGAGTGTTTGTATTATGGCAATGTAGCCTGCATATTTAGACTGAATGGGATTGAATGAGATCATATTTGCAGTTTGTTTTGTTTTGACATGATCCATTATAGGAGTTTTCTTGTTTAGGAGTTTGTTGTTACCTTGCAGAAATCATTGCTATTAATTTAGATATTAGCTCAGACTCTGCTGGCACTTCTCAGATTAACACTTTTGAGGAGATTGATTATAGCTCTCCAAAATGCAAAGGACCATCTAAGAGTTTGCTAAAATGGTACGACTATTTATCAGATGAGTACAAGGACAATGATAGGTTCTGGGGTTCAAAGTCAGGAGGTAATGAGAGTAATGCAAAACTTTCTTTCTTAGATATTTCAAAGGCTAAAGCATGTATTTTGGCTAAAGCACAAGCATATGATGCATCTTCAAATGCTATAGTACAAGCATCAGGGTCAAAGGCTAAAGTTCAAGTATCTAGGTCAAAGGCTAAAATTCAAGCATCTATGGCTAAAGCATCCAAGTCAAAGGCTCAGGCATCACCTAAAACTCTTATTGTCAAAAGCCCTGTACCAATAACAAATTATGTAAATGGCCTTGCAAATGCTCAAACCCGAGATGCTATTATTAACAAGACCCTTGGAGTGAAGATACCCCCAACTATCACTTGTGCAAAAGATAAGAAAGGGAAGATGAAGATTGTAGGTGGAAGCTGATTTTACCTTTTGATGTGTTTTGTTATTTTGGTCCTTATGTAATGGTCCTTATGTAATGGTAATTAAGTAGTTGTATAAACAGTATGTACTTATAAAACAATATGTATGTTACTAAAGTGTTTGGATGTTAGAATGGTATGCATTTTGGTTAATGAAGTAAGGATGTTAAACAATATGTCTGTTATCTGCTTATTCTGATTGTTGGTTTTGCTTATCTTATTGAGAAATGTGTGTCCTATGTTCCTGAGAAGGGGTCATCAATACAAAGATTGCTTGTTACTTTGGTAACTATTCTTAATTTGTTTTTGCAGAAATAATTGATCTTGGTTCAAACAGCTCTAACTACAACAAAGGTGTCCCTAAGGAGGGGCCATTAGTAGCAAGTGCTCTTGAGGAGGGGCCATCAATACAAGGATTGCTAGACTGGTATGGATATAACATTGTTGAGGACTATCTATCGGATACATACTTTCCAAGCACAAACAAGGATAAAACAGACAAGGATAACACTGATGAGGATACCATTTATGAATCAAACTTTACATTGTCTAAAGGTATATATGTACCAGTTTCACAACAAAACAATCCAAAAGTCAAAAGGCCTATTTCAGTCACAGGATGTGTGCTTGGACTAGCAAATGTTACTACATGGTATGAAATTTTAAAGAAAATAAGAGTGAGGAAACCTTATATTTGTGCAGACAAGGCAAAGAGGAAAAAAAAGTTTCATATGGAAGCTGATCATGTTGTTGAAGATGTTATCTGTGTTTGTGTTTTGTTTAGGAATCAAACTTTATGGTAATGTAGGATTGACATATGTATGTTAACTTATGTAATGGTGATTATGTATTTGTTAAAAACTTATGTAATGGTTACTGAAGTAATGATGTTAATGTAGTGTTTGTATCTAAAATATTTTTTGTTAATTTCATTTGCAGTTTGTGATGTTATTGGAGTGTTTGGTTTGTGTGTTAATTGCTGTAACATTTCGTATTTTTAGGTCATTTACGACGTCATATATTTTACTAATTTTTTTTTTCTTGTACGCGTTTACTTTTAATTTTATTAGTTAAGTTAAATTACGTAAGCTATAAATTATCAATTAGCGTAAACGGACACCAAACGAATTAAAGTTTTCGTCAAGCAAGCAATATATTATTTTTACGAAAGTAATAATCAACTTTTTATATTTTATTTTTATTGGTTGCGTAAAACGTTTACGTTTCGCAATTAAATACATTTAGGTATACCCGGAAGCACCAAAACTTTTCTACGCTTCAACAAATACCCACTTTTATACCCAATACCCAAAATTTTACAAAATATCTATCCTACATACATACATGGCCGGTTATAGCTTGAGATAACACAAAGATAGATCACTTTGAAAAACATGTTCCTTAATTCCATGAAATGTTCTATACTTTACAAGACAAAGACCAAAGACCTCCTTAGTTTACTCATCTTGTCTTGAAGACTTCCATGACAATCTTTGACTAGTCCTAAGAGATATATACTTGTATAACTAGCAAGTAGAAATATAACACATTGCAAGACTTAGCTAAACACAACACACTCATTTCTTTACCAAAAATTTCACACAATCTCTTTGTTTTCCTCTCTATACCCACGGCACACATAAACACTCTACCAAATCCATACAAAATTTTATTTACAACATTCACACATCATTCTTAAGATATACTAAGATGTTTTGAAGTATTGGTTAAGCCATTGAAAGGGGTAAGCAAGTATTTACAAGATCAAGTTTCCTGGAAACTAGGGTTTAAAGAGTGTAAGCTTTGTTTAAAATATAAAACCAGGTTTGGATTTGTTACGTCATCATACTACATCTCATTAAGGTTATTTAAAACTCTTTATAAACTTACATTTGTTATTTTATGCATATATGAACTCTATATAGTGAAATCACCATTTAGGGCTTTTAAACATGTTAAATGGATAACTTACTTGTGATTATGATTTTTAACACTTTTTCATATGATATGTGATTGGTAATATCATGGAATAGTGTGGTAACATGTTGTGAAAGTATAAAAAGTATGTACATAAACTTGTAATTAAGAGTTTAATTAAGAAAGTTATGATTTCATGTGAGGTTAAAGACATTTGTGGGCTGTTTTAATTCGTGTTTTGACAGTATTTTTACAAGTTTGATAAAGATATACACCTCAAGGAGATTCCTCCAAAATGAAACAGAAACTCGAAAAACCGATTCGAAAACGAAAAAATACACCGATTTCAATTTAACATAAATATATACTTATATAAAACTCATTTTTAGTAAAAATTACTATTCACACACAGAATCGATAAGTTTTTAAAACATCATTAATATGATAAAACTTTTAAATACGAGAACGTACTCGAAAGAATCGCTAAAAACGGAGTTAAAACGAATAAGTTACGACATTTACGAGATTTACGATAACTAAATCTATAAAAATAAATATATAACTGTTATGAACAGTAAAATCACTATTCATCAGAAAAACTCAAATTTTGAAAATGTTATATTTTGATAACTCGTCTTAATACGAAGGCGTGGACGTAAGAAACGAAAGAAACGGACTTAAAACGATAAAGTTATGCCATTTACTAAGTAATACTATAACGATTTTACTTTATAAATATGATGTTCACTAAAACGATTAGATTGTGATGAATCGATATAGGAATTATATGTGGTATTAGTTAATCAAAGTACTATATTACTAGGGAGTTTCATAATGAGGCCTCTTCGGGGTGGCGTATCGACGAGTTTTGGATTACATTTTAAGAGTGGCCTAGCTTCTTCATACGTCACTACATACCCTCTTAATTTATGATAGCCCAACGTTAGTATGATGAGCATACGACTATAAATAATCAAAGTGTTTATACTTATACGACTTATATTGGATTAGGAGTTGCCTTCGATTCTTTTCGTGACGCATTTTTTCTATTGTGAATATTGATGCTTACATTCACACTCGAGTTGATTCATAGCACCCTTTTTACTAACGTGATTGTTTTACGAAAATCTACGGGGATGAGATTTCATTGCTTGTTTACTATTGGACACAAGTGTTTTCTAAGTGTTTACAAAGTGTATGCTATCCAGATTACTGCCCTAATATTATATGCTAAGTTACCTTATATCCGTGAAGTCCCTATTTTACATGACCGTTAATTTGCAATTGTATAAGCGCGAGTGGTTTGGAAAGATCGTATCGGACTGACAATCCCCCACCTTTCCTTGGATCACAGTAGTTGATCAAGGTCATTTAACAGTTGAGAGAGGTTTAGGAGCATTTTGTTGCAAGTCAACCTAATATTTCTATTGGGGCACAAATCTATTTTAAGGCTTCGGGTCATGAGCCTAGTGCAATAATAAACGTTTGGACTACTGTATTGTGTTTTCGAGCTACTATTACTTCGATCTTGTGGTCCAACCCTTTTTACCGATAACCTATTATTTCACTCAACCTTTGTGTTGTCTTTTAGCATGTAATTTCATGTCCACAGTATTAAGATTGGAGGGAGCCGTGGCGGATATCAATGAATAACGGATTCTGTGTTTTTATCTAGATTCAATGCAACTTTATTATCTTTTTAAAACTTTAAGTCATCTTTTGTTTGGGTATTTATGAAGCTTTTGTTTAATTTAAAATATGTAACTTGTAAAATGTGATTACTCGTTTAAAAACAATGAGACCTAATGTATAAACTTTGATATTTTGCTATTGACATCGAATATATCTTAGTTCTGTAAAAACGCTTCCATATTAAGGTCCGATGCCTATATCTTGATTGTTGTACTTTGACGTAGCACCCCATTGTTACCATTCCGCTGCTACCTGATTTTGGGGGTGTTACAGATGGTACCAGAGCCAAGGTTATAGGGAACTGGGTCATTTTCAAAACCTAGTCTATAACCACAAAGTTTAAAGGTTTTCTTTTCTTTCATTTTTAAATACAGAATCCTTCATCGCTATCCGATATCCACCACGCGCGCGAATCCCTGAGGTCCTTACTTACGTGTATTTCCGATTGTCATTATTGCATTATATATAATCTTATATATATAATACTTGGTTTAAATTCGATCTCTTACGTCGAAACTTTTAAAACATATCAATAGCTATTTCTATCGATCAATAATATTTAATAACTCTATGCCCTGATTAATTATATTCTTTATACATCTCCATTATTTTACCATGTGGTCCATGACAGCTGCATACTTTTACAAATTCTTAACAAATTGTGTACTTGTGTTGCCAGAATCATGCCGCCCAGGAGATTTAAGAAGAAATCTGTTAGGAAGATAGTGGAAAAGCGTGTGGCCAAAGCTATTGAAAAATATGAAAAGACTAGAGCTGACTCAAACAATACTGGTGGGACTCCGATCAACAAATACTGAGGATGAAACTGTTGTACCAGAGATGCATGGCTTCGTAATAAGAAATTTATGAATGGCAAGCCTCACACTTTCAAGGCCTGAAGGTGTAGTCGGGAGCTGAAACGTGGTTCGAAAAGAACGGAGCAGTGTTTTGAAATTTGCAAATGTGTGAGAGACAAAGTGAATTTTGCATATGGTCCCAGTTCGAGGGTCGTGCTCTAACCTGGTGGAACGGAAATGTTCAGACTTTGGGACTTGCTAATGCTAATCAGATCCCCTGGAGCAACGTGAAAGCTATGATGACCACTGAATACTGCCCAGCAACTGAAATCCAAAGGATGGAACAAGAGCTTTGGACTCTGACTCTGAAAGGAGATGATATTGAAGCTTACAACAATCGGGTTTTCTCACAAACTGCCTTTGAATGTGTCATAATTGGTACTACTAAAAAAAGAAGATTGCAAGGTAATGTCCGTAAAGGGTTTCCTGAAAGAATCAAAGGAAATATCACTTCTTCAAAGCCTGCAACTCTGCATGATGCCATCATCATGGCCCGTGAACTGGTCGAGCAAGCAGTTCAGGGTAGGGCTGCAAGAATTGGTGAAAGCAATAAGAGGAAATGGGAAGACCACCAAAGAAACACCAACAACAATAACCACAACAACAACAATAACCGCAACCGAAACAACAATCATCACCAGCAACAAAACAGGAGACAGGAAAATGTCAGGGCATATGCTGCAGCCCCAGCTGGAGGAAAGATTTATATAAGCTGGAAATTGTACCAAAATCAACCGTCAACTTACATCACATGACCGTGTCCTCAAAGTGCCAAAGATTCAAAGAATAGGTCACATGGAGAAGGAGTAGAGTTAGGCTTCAGGGTGACAGGTAATAGACTTCCTCAGAATGTAACATATGGTTTCGGGTGTGGTGAGAAAGACATTACAAGGATACAAGTGGTTCAAAAGCAGAGGAACCACAGATTGATGGAGCTCGTAGGAAGCTACGAAGTTTTGAAAATCCACAGCAGAATCCGAATGGGTCGACTGGTACGGTTTTCTTCTTAAAGATTCACTACGCGTTGTTATTCTCTTGTTCTGGTGCTGAGAAGAGTTTTTGTATCTTCTGCGTTACACCTTTTTATTGATATTGCCCCATACCGCTTAATACTATTATGAAATCGGGAATTAGCAACGGAAAAGGTTGTTTAGGCACCAATACCATTTTCGTAGTTATGCACCTTTGTCTGTGTTAAATCCCACGTGTTTTCAAAATAGACTTGTAACCAATCCGGCGAAGGAAGTTTTTGATTGTTATCATTAGAATGGATTGGTTGCAATACCACCCGGAGCTCTCATCGATTGTTATGAGAAATGTGTCCGTATTCTCTCTTTCCGAATGCAAGATTCTGAATTCAAGGCAGAGGCTAGAAAAGGATCTTCGTTTACATGCATGTAATCATGGATAATGAGAAAAAAGCTTGATGACATACCGTGTTGTCCGAGACTTTCCTGAGGTAATTTCCAACGATCTGTTGAGTTACCTCTTTGCGAGAGAATAAATTTTGCATTGACTGATTCTTCTACGCGCATCGCAAGTTGTTAGATCTCCATAACCATTTATAGCCCCTTCAGAAAATGTTAGAATTAGCAACCAGCTTAAAGAACTTTAAGAGAACGGTTTTATTCGACCAAGCACTCACGCATGGGAGCTACACGTCCTTTGTCACAAATAGAAAGGCGGTTCGATGAGAGATGTGTATTTACTACAGGGAACTAAACATGTTGGACGATAAAGAATCGTTACCCTCTTCCCCAGAATTGACGACTGTTTTAAATCAATTACAAGTGCGTGTTGTGTCTCAAGAGATAGATCTGCGATCGGTGATACATCAGTTTAGAGAGTTCATGAAGAAGTTATACCGAAGACCACATTTAAACACGTTATGGATACTTTGAGTTCACCCAGTCTAGTGCCCATTGGACTGACAAACGCGCCAGCAATATTTATGACTAAGAACCGCGTCCTGCAAGCCGTGATATGGACAAATTCGTTATTTTGTTCATTACACATCTTAATTACTACTCAAAGATCCAGAAAGAAGAGCATGAAGTCCACCATGAGACGATTTTAGACTTACTCAAAAAAAGGAAATGTGTACGCTAAATTTTTCAAAGTAGCGAATTTTGGTTACAAGAAAGTACAGTTTCCTAGGACATGTGTCAAACCGTGACTAATCCGTAGATCCTAGCAAGTTGAGTGCCTTCAAGAACTGGAAGACCTCCCCCCCCTGAAACATCAACTGAAATCCTCATATTTTAAGGATTTAGCGTTACTACAGGAGATTTATTGAGAATTTTTCCAAGATCGTCAAGGCTCCTCACCCTGGGTTGACTCAAAACAATAAGGCTTATAGTGAGGGGCGATAAGCAAGATGAAAGCATTCCAAATTCCTAGGAAGGAGAAACTACGCAAGTGCCCTCCTGTGTTAGCACTCCCCGATGGACACCCGACGACTTGTGGTCTAATTGTTGAGTGCATCAAAACAAGGTTTTGGAGTGTTACTGATGCAGCGGGCAAAGTGGAAGCATAATACGCGTCAAGACAGTTGAAGAAACATGAGAAGAGTTATACCACCCATAACCTGGAGTTAGGTCCGGTGGTGTTTGCCCTTAAAAATCTGGAGACATTATCTTTATAGGACGGAAAGTGTTATCTACGCTGACCACAAAAGTCTCCAGTACATATTTGACCAGAAAGATGTTAAATATTCGCCTAAGGCGGTGGACGAGCTACTCATGACTACGATTGAGATCAAATACCATCCGGGCAAGGCAATGTGGTGGCTGATGCCTTGACAGAAAAAGATAACACCAAGCCAAATACGAAGTAACGTGCTTGAGTATTAACTATTTCCTTTCTGGACTTAAGACTAAGATTTTGGAACGCAGAGCGGAAGCTTCAATGATCTCAAAACCCCAACTGAATGGCTTAAGAGGATGAAAGACACTTTGAAGCAACGAGATGATAGTGAAAATTTACTTCTTTGATTGGTACTGGATTCCATCAGTTGAGGTGTAAGGAAATTGATCTGGGATGAAGCTCATACTTCTAGATATTCTTACATTCGGGTGCATAATGATGTACTATATCAAGAGACCGTGTATTGGTGGCCGGTATGAAGAAAGACGATGCTGTTACGTTACAGATGTCTTATGTGGTTCTAGATTAAAGCCGAACATCAAAACCCTCAGTGATGTTCTTTCAAGAACCAGAAATTTCCTGAGTGGAAATGGGAAAAGATAACAATGGACTTTGTCACAAAGTTGCCTAAAAGTAGCATACAGGCATGATACGATTTGGGTCGTTGCGGATAGATTGAGCAAGTCGGCTCACTTCTTACCTATTCGTGAAGACTACAAAACGAGAAATTACAAGAGGAGTTAAGACCAATATATTGTACGAGACATGAGCACGTGACAATCATTTCAACCGGGATGGTTAATTCACGACCACACATTAAGTATGGCAAGCTTTCAGGAAGCATTGGGTACGAGACTAGACATCGTACGCTATTACCAACCCGCAGACCGACCGGTCAAAAAAAACGTGAGCGTAAACTATTCGGACGCTGGAGGATATCTTTAGCTTTGTGTTGTAGGATTTGGTGGCATTGTATACGCATCTTCCATTGAATGAGTTTTCTTATAATAACAGTTACAACAAGCATTAATGTGCACCATTCGATGCTCTGTACGGGAAAATGTAGTATCCCACCGTGATATGGACTGAATTGGAGAAAAGTCAGCTTATTGAACCAAAATTAAGCAAGAAACCTGAAAAGGATTGTTCAAATTTAAGGAAAGATTAAGACGCGAGGAAGAAAAAAGTCGCCAGAAAGCTATTGCTGATAAGAGACGTAAACCTCACGAATTCCAAGTTGGTAGACCGTGTTACTTAAGGGTATTCTCCATGAAGGAGTGGTACGACTTGGTAAGAAAGGAAAGTTGGCACCACTATATGTGGGACCGTTTGAAATTAGTAAAGCGTGTTGGACTGAGGCATAATCTGTTGAAGTTATCTCAGTAGCTAAGCTGTGGTCCACGAACGTTTCATGTGTCAATAAAATACCTCACGAAAATGTTTTAGCTGAGCCAGATTTTCAAGTACCTTTGGATGGAAATCGAGATAGATGAAATCCTGCGATTTGTTCGTAGAGCCTAATGAGATCAAGAGCGGGATGGAAGAAGCTAAGCGAAGAAGAATCCCATTGTCAAGAGTTCTTTGGAACTCCGGTAAGACTGAGTATACTTGGGAACGTGGAGACCAATTCTGGAAGAAATATCCGAATATTTTCTCCGAACCCGTACTTTCCTCAAGTGCCGCAACTTGAGCCTTGAGGACAAAGCTCTTCTAACCGGAGGAGACTGTAACATTCCGTATTTTCAGGTCATTTACGACGTCATCTATTTTACTAATTATTATTTTTTTCTCGTACGCGTTTACTTTTAATTTTAATAGTTAAGATTAAATCGCGTAAGCTATAAATTATCAATTAGCGTAAACGGACACCAAACGAATTAAAGTTTTCGTCAAGCGAGCAATATATTATTTTTACGAAAGTAATAATAAACTTTTTATATTTTATTTTTATTGGTTGCGTAAAACGTTTACGTTTCGCAATAAAATACATTTAGGCATACCCGGAAGCACCAAAACTTTTCTACGCTTCAACAAATACCCACTTTTATACCCGATACTCAAATTTTATAAAAATCCATCACCTATATCAACACATGGCCGGATATGGAGCTAGAAACACAAAGATAATATCTTACAAAACACCTTTCCATGATTTCATGAGATGTTCTCATGTTTTAGGAACCATGGACTCATTTTTTCCATGTATTGACCAAAGACTTCCCTAATTCACTCCCATGGTCCCTTTGAACTTTGACCACATCTAATAGAAGCCTTTGACTAGTCTTGATACATATAACACATTGCAAGACTTAGCAAAGCACAAACACACTCATTTCTTTACCCAAACATTTCCACACAATCTCTTTGTTTTCCCTCTCGATACCCACGACACACATAAACACTCTACCAAATCCATACAAAATTTTATTTTCAACATCACACAATCATACGTAAGATATACTAAGATGATTTGAAGTATTGGTAAGCCTTTGAAGGGTGTAATCAAGTATGGTGACAAGATAAAGTTTTTCCTTGGAAAACTAAGATTATAGAAGTGAAAGCTTTGGTTGAAAAAACTAAATCAAGGTTTGGATTTGTTATGTCAACATACTTAACATCTCATTAAAGGTTAATTAAAACTCTTTATAAACTTACATTTGTTATTTTATGCATATATGAACTCTATATAGTGAAATCACCATTTAGGACTTTTAAACATGTTAAATGGATAACTTACTTGTGATTATGATTTTTAACACTTTTTCATATGATATGTGATTGATAATATCATGGAATAGTGTGGTAACATGTTTGTGAAAGTATAAAAAGTATGTACATAAACTTGTAATTAAGAGTTTAATTAAGGAAAGTTTATGATTTCATGTGAGGTTAAAGACATTTGTGGGCTGTTTTAATTCGTGTTTTAGATAGTAGGTTTTACATTTTATAAAGATAATACACCTCATGACGATTCCAAAATGATAAGAAACTCGAAAAACCGATTTATAACGAAAAAGATACGACGATTTCAAGTTTACGAGAAATATATACTTTTATAAAACTAATTTTTATAAAAATTACAATTCACCACAGAAACTTATATTTTAAAAAAATCATTGAATCTGAGAAAACTTTTTAAATACGAGAACGTACTCGAAAAGGAATCGCTAAAAACGAGTTAAAACGTATAAGTTAACGACAGTTACGAGATTTACCGATAACAAAAAATCTATAAAAATAAATATATAACTGTTATGAACAGTAAAATCACTATTCATCAGAAAAACTCAAATTTATATTTTGATAACTCATCTTAATACGAAGGCGTGGACGTAAGAAACGAAAGAAACGGACTTAAAACGAGAAAGTTACGCCAGTTTTACTAAATCTGACTATATACGTTTTTACTGTTATAAAATGATTTCACTAAAACGATAGATGGTTGATGTATCTAATATCATTATTATATGGTATTAAGTTAATCCAAAGTACTATATTACAAAGAGTTTCATAATAGGCCTCATCTCGGGTGGCGATATCGACGAGTTGTTGGATTTCGATTTAAAGTGTCCTAGCTCCTCTTACGTCATACTAGACCTCCTTAATTAATGAAGCCCGAATGAATAGTATGTATGAGCTATACAACCTATAACTAATCAAAGTGTTTAGTACTTATACGACCTATATTGGATTAGGTTGCCTTCGGATTCCTTCGTGACGCATTTTTCTATTGTGAATACTTGTTGATTACCATTCACTCGAGGTGAGTTCATAGCCCCCTTTTTACTACGTGATTGTTTTACAAAATCTTACGGGTGAATTACAATGCTTTTTTTACTATTGGACACAATGTTTTTTCCTAAGTGTGTACAAAGTGTATGCTAATCCAGATACTGCCTGAATATATTGCTAAGTTACCTTATTGCTGTGAAGTCCCTATTTATCATGAACCGTTAATTGCTATTGTAGTAAGCGTGAGTGTTGTGGATAGATCTATAGGGACTGACAATCCCCACCATCTCCTTGGGGTCACTAGTTTTGATCAAGTCGCATTTAACATTAACGAGTGTTAGGTTTTTGCAAGCATCCTATATTCTGATTGGGTACAAATCTAGTAAGCTTTCGGGACATGAGCTATAGTGCAAATAATAAACGGTTTTGGGACTACTGAATTGTTTCAGAGCTACATTACTTCGAAGGTTGTTTGTCTTGTGGTCCAAGCCCTTTTTAACACCGTAAACCTATGATTTCACTCAACCTTTGTGTTTAATTTAGCATGTAATTCAGTCCTAGGGTATGAAGATTGTGGGACCCTTGGCGGATCTCAATGAATACGGATTCTGTTTTTATCTATATTCAATGGCAACTTTTATTATCTTTAAAAACTTTAAGTCAAGTTTAGTAATATGAAGCTTTATGTTTATTAATTAAATATGTACTGTGAAATGTTTATTACTCTTTTAAAAAACGAGATAGGGACCTAATGTATACACCTGATATTTTGCTATGGCATCGAATGAGAACTTGTCTTAAACTCCATTTATGGTTCGTTTCCTATATCTTGATATGTTGATTACTTTGACAACCCCACGCCCCCCAATGTTACCAATTGCCGCTGCTACCTGAATTTTGGGGTGTTATCATAACTAGATTCCACATGCAGGACTAGACTAAGTCAAGGCCTAGTAAATCACTTAATACTGCCAAATCATAGCTTAAAAAAAAAACTGCTCAACTCCAGAAAAACAATAAATGATGCTATGCCAACAACATACTCTTATTATAAAGCGTATTCATTTGTTAAAAGAACCCTTTAACAAGGAAAACAACAAATTACAACAAATATTTCAACAAATAGGTTTAATAATGTTTAAGTAACAAGGGTTAATACCACCGCTAGTCCAAAAGCTGTGGTTAATACTAAAGAGGCCTCATCTAGCTGGGTTTATGAAACAAAACATGAAGAATAGAACCATGTTTTCAAATCAAAATAGTGCATCAAAGTCCCTGAACACGATTGAGTATTTGAATTGCACTAGGTAGGTATCAAGTCTGTTTTGGCATTGGGACTTCAAAACACACTAATTCTCTCATTGCAGGGCAATCCATAATTGGAGTGTGATGATTATGAATTGCTATGGTTTGTAATTTTCTGTGTTTTTTTGGACTAACTTTTTGCAAAAAAATTGAAGTTGCTGTGTGTTACAAGAGTTTATTTTGGTTTGCTGAATTGTCATTCTGAAGTTGTTGTTTGGATTCCATTAAAGTTACTACTGCTAAAGGGTGTAAGGGTTGGGGCTAACGATGGTGTTGATGCAGTAACAAAGAGAGGTACACATAGCGTCTGAGTATAAGGCATGGTTTTCGTATATAATTGAAAGATTATGGACATTTTAGTAACAAAAAAGTGGCATTAAAGAGCATCGTCTGATACTTAAAAAAAAGGTTATCCTAACAGTGATTATAATGGCTGAAGATCATGCTTGAAGGTGTTTCTGATAAGTAGCAGGTTATAAGGGTTTGGCGTTCAGGATACAGCAGAAACATATGGCAGCTTGTAAAGAAGTGAGGGTTTCGAAGTAGTAAGCCATGTGTTAATACTGCTCGTATAATATGTTGATGCTGCTATTTGATTTTGTGCTGCCAGTTTTAAGGAGAATAGTAGTAACAAGAGTTTGTATTGCTAGCCTTATACTGGTATAATAACTGCTAAGGTTTTATTCCTAGTATTAAAACTAGCTGGATTATTCGGGTTTTTCTACTGCTAGCGACATTTGGAAGTTAATACTGCCAACAGGTTTGGATTCATTAGTACTACTACGCTTCTAAGTTTGTACTGCCTAAAGTTCAAACTGCTTGGGTTCACGAGAGTTTCTACGACATCAAGTTTATATTCAGGTACTAGAACAGCCTATATTTTTAAAGTTAAATCCTTGCTCGATAGTCGTTAAATACAGCTTGGTTTTTCGTAGTTAATACTGTTGGGCTCAAGAAAATAGGCTTATATGAATTACTCCTGTTAGAGTTCGAGTTTAGACATTTATAGTTAGTATTGGTTTGCAAAGCAAGGATCTTCTGATGCTAACTAGACTTTATGTTGTTGTTTGGAGTATAAAATTTGTTCGAGTATTGCAACTTGATTTAATGCTACTATGGAGTTCGAAGTATTATGTTAAATAATGTTTCATTGAAGAAGGTTAGTATGATACGTTGCTTCGTGCTAACCTTTATTGCATTAAAACTGCTCGAATTGTGTTTCAACTGTTAGTGATTGTCCGGTATAAAAGTTTATACTCTACGTTCAGTCGTTTGGTAACTAATGCCAAGGTACAACAAAGGGCTTATATTGCTGCTTGAGTATATTAAGTTCATTGAGAAAACATAGTTAACAATGATACTACTATCATAGATATATTCACATTGTTTCTAGTTGTATTCAAGTATTTCTTATACTACTGCTTGTTATGGAACTCAAATACAAGGCTTTGTGTTGCATGCATTCAAAGATAATTTGTAGTGCTGCTAATGGAAAGTGTGAAAGCATTTAAGTTAAAAAGTATACTCCTCGTGCATTTTAGGACTGCTAATTAGAAAGGCAGATACTACGGCCAGCTTTGACAAAATATCGGAATTAATGAGCATTTGGTCTGGGCTTGGTATGGATATCAATGACGAACACACGGTCTGTTCTCGGATCTAGTTTGTGTCTTTAGCCTGATATATGGATAGTAGGTTTGAGAATATGCAAGCATACAAAGGATAAGGATAATTTTTTAGGTGTTTCGTTTCACTTCAACACAACAAATGTACTAACCAATTCACATGTCTAACCACACTAAGATTGCATATATCCAGTGCAAACTCATCTGGTAAAGGAAATCTCAAATCTGTTGATAGCTAATAGTTTGTCTAAAAACTAATGGTTTACTCAATTTCACCATGCTTCCGACAAAGAATTGGCTATTCTAGAGCAAACAGCTGCTGGTAAAGAAATCTCAAATCCGTTGATGGCGGATAGTTTGCCCAAAACTATATGGTTATCAATTCACATGTCTTATTATGAAGAATTTGCTATGTCCGCGGGCAAACACAACCGGTAAAGAAGTCATCAAATCCTTGTATTGGGCTGTAGTTTGCCAAAAACTATACAGCTATGATTCACATTCAAAGGGATGATGGTAGTTTTGACTTATTGAATTGATGAACTTTGTACCAAATTTTTCTTACCCTGGTTCTGCTTGGAGAAATAAAAGAACCACTTATCGGAATAATGAAAAGAAGTGGTGTGAGAAAATGCCATCCAAACAAGGGAGGATTAATGATGAAGGATGCAAAGGTAACCTTCATTGATGAGAACTTCCAAAATGATGCTAGAAAACAAGAAGCGAACAAAGATTTTCAACAGACACATTAGAAGTGAAGAAAGTGTTTGGGAGACATCCTCCTTCCTGGTGATTAAGAAGCTTACATTGAAGAAACTTGATGATTAACAAGTAAATATCAAGTTTAGGAGATTGTTGAAATCTTTCATTCAAGAAACTTAATGATTAATAAGATGAATATCAAGTTTAGGGGAGGATTGTTGGGAATTAAAGATTCCTTGATGCTATTTGAATTAAATGAAACAAGAGGGACTAAATGGACATAATGAAGATTCTACAAAAGATGGAAGATTGTAGAAGATATGATCAAAGATATGAAGATCATGATTGATATTCAAGATGATTTAGTTTCTATACCTTAGGGAAATCATTAATTAAGTATTAAATATGATAGGACTTACACATTTTATTAGGAAAACAATTATAAATGAGTATTAATGTAGAATACAAAAAGGAATAGATTAAATGTGTTGTAAACCTACTATACTCCTTGACTTATAAAAGAGTCCTAAGGGTGTAAGAAAAAATCATCAATCTCTACACAATCATCATATACACGTTTTACTCATAGTTAGTTATAGCTTCAAGGTTGTAAACCCTATCACTATTAAGAGCTCGTTTACTATAACAACCCGTATTTTTCATCAATGTAATAACAACCCGTATTTTTCATCAATGTATTTTGCTTTATCTCATTATGCAACGTAACTTGCATCTCTAAAGTAAACGAGCTCACGCAACCTCCACTAATGCCATCTATATCTATGTTTATATCATATAAACATAAAAATCCTAATATGTCAAGTCTATATCTTAATGTCATTTTTACCATGTACATTATCTATTTAACGTACTTATCAAAACGTTATTTCAAAACAAGCATTAAATGTTAACATTTACATTAAAACCCTAATTATATGTAATGTATACGTATAAAATGAGAGTGCAAGCCTCTAAAGCATGTGTACAAGTATCAATACACAACATTTGAATATCTTTTCCCTCCTGAATCAAGTTACAACTTTCTAAAGCACAATGTACAAGCTAATCATGCCTAAAACCTAGTTAGGTCATTTAAGCTCCTAAATCATGTCTAAACTTTACCATCACTTTAGCACAAGGTACTTAATTCATGACTTCTAAACCCTAAATCATTCTAAAACCTAATCTAAAACCCTAAACCTTAAACGAAACCCTAAAACCCTAATTTCACTTTAAACCTAAAATTAAACCCTAAACATTAAAACTAAGCCCTAAACCTTAATCCTAAACCCTTAACCTTAATCCTAATACTAATCCTAAACCCTAAACTATCTTAAACCCTAACCCTAACATGAATTAAAACACTAAAACCCTAACCCAAAATCAAACCAACCTATCACCCCCTTTTTCTTTCATTTTGACCCATTTTTAAACCAAGCAAGCTACCTAGCACCACCATAACTTCACCACCATGTCACCAAGCAGCTTACAAGCACCTCTAACACAACCCTTGGCCACCAAGAAAGCCTTGTCACCTCTTTGTCCCTTTTCTTTGCCGCAGCCAAACCACACACCTCACCTCTCTTAGCTATATTTCTAGCCCACCAACTCGCACTCTAGCCTCCTAAGGTACATCACCACTAATACCTTAGGGTCCTTACTCCAAGAATAAACCTGGCCACCAAGGTATCACAGCTAGTAAATAGGCCAAGACCCTCATTCACTTCAATCACACCTTAAACACTTATCTCACTCTCAAATGGAGTTTCTAAAACTCGAGCGCAAGGAAGGCAATGACGTCCCCTAAGCTCAGAATAGAAGCCAAGAATCAAGAAAAAGGAACCTTTGAAGTCGTTACTAGGCGTACGAACCCAAAAACCTATTTCGACCTATTTTAGCTCAAGTAAGCACAAAATCTTGTTCAATAAGCTTATAATATATATTAGAATGTTCATAATACTCTTAAGATCATATATAAACGCTTTTATTTGTAAGCCTTGAATCCTTAACCCATTGTTTTTGATTAAAACCTTAAAAACGGCCCGATTTTGATTTTCTAGCTAACGAATTCCTTTGTTTCTAAACTTTTGTTACTAAAACCATCTTATTTTAGCATTATCTCTAATAAGCTATAACTGCAAATAAAAAACATTGGAATCCTAAAATTAAGCTGCATGGCTTTTTGCCTAGAAGAGATCTTTTAAGTGGGATCAACAAGATTGTCCCCAGTAAGGTGAGTTCATCGCCGCAGCATTGTCAATATTTTGAATGTTTATAAACCCGCAAGGGGGATACAGTGCCATTTGATTTTAATAGACCCAGTACTTTAAATACCGATATCGTGACGTTCATACCTCTACATTTTTAAAATCTTTTGATACTTTATAATACTCAACGAATGGAAGACATCTCATTTTGAGTTTTATAGACACACGTACTAAAACTAATTTTATGAGTTCATAGCCTCGCTTTTTAAATCATTAATGTTTTCCTAAACCCGCGAGGGTAATATGCATAAAACCAGAATACGAGTATTTTTCCAACTGTGATGCTTCTGATATATTATTCCTAATTCCGTACTTTTTGCCATAAGACCCCACTATCAATACCGTTAATTACTTTTCAGAGATATGCGAGAATGCTGTGGAATTAATCTATTTAAGGGACTGGCGTCCCCGTTGGTGTACCTATACTTTCTGGTAACCAAACACACTTCATTTAAAACACTATGCGGGTGTTTGGAAAAGGCACCCGTTGGGGCAACTTATTGTGATTATTGATTATCTCAAGGTCTCATGCATGAGCTAGGCAATAGGCATGTCTTATAATAATTGTACCATTGCAAGTATTTAAACTTAATTGTAAAGACAAACGAACCCACGTAATTGAGACTTGTATTCATACCGTTTACCCATCAAACCTATAAATATCACTCCCAACCATTTGTTTGACCTTTTTAGCAAGTTTTATCTCAGTATTTGAGCAACTTATGGCACGGAGTTGACACGAGACTTAAAGATGGCTTAAACTGTTATCATTCAACTTTATATTGTTCGAAGTATTATTTTGGGACCCTCTGTTTTAAAAACTTCTAAGAAATAATGAATGATGACTTATCTTTTAAAAACGTCTCTTTTAAGTCATTTTCTATGATTATGACTGTTGTACTATGGAATAATACCCCAGATTAGCTTCCGCTACTATATGTCAAAAATGGGTTATCCAAGTATCATGTCATGCTAAAATTATTTGTGACGAGAAAGTCATCCACATCCCAATCAACGGTGAAACTTTGATTATTCGAGGTGGCAAGAGTAAAACCCGACTAAGTCTCATATCCTGTATAAAAACCGAAAGAATATAGTCCTGAGGGTTGTCAGTTTTCGTAAATCCAAGTATGGGAAAAGAAGTCATCACGGCGAAAAGAACTAAAAGATATACCAGTATTAGAGAATTTTGGATAGTTTTTCCAAAGATCTACCTGCCTTACCTCCATGTTCGCCAAGTAGAAATCCAAATCTATCTAATTCCAGACGACACCAGTAGCCCGCGCAACCTTATAGATTAGCTCCCTCAAAATGCAGAACTATCTAACCAACTTTAAGAAGTTAGCAACCGAGGTTATACCGACCAAGTACTTTCACCCAGGGGAGCTTCTGTCTTAATTGTCAAAAAAAATACGATCTTTCAGAATGTGTATCGATTACTAAGTTGAAATAATACTTACCGTCAGAATCGTTACCATTAACCCAGGATCGCTGACTTATTTGACGAACTCAGGTTTGAGTGTCCTACTCGAAGATTGACTTAAGATTAGAGCTATCATCAACAAGAGCTGGGATGAAGATATTCCCAAGACTGCTTTCAGAACAAGATACAGACATTATGAATTTCAAGTAATGCCATTTGGTTTAACTACGCGCCATTGCTGTACTTCACGGATTCATTAAATCGTGTTTGGAAGGCCCTACTTGGATAAATTGTGATAGTGTTCCCATCCATGAATTCCTCAGCTACTCTCGGCACAAAGAAGAGCACACAAATCATCTAAGAATAATCCTAGAATTAACTGCCAAGTAAATGAGAAAGGTTATGCCAAGTCGCCTAGTGTGATTTTCTTGGATTCGTATCATGCAATTTCTTGACATTTAATTGATAGTCCAAGGACTTTAATGATAACCCACCACCAATATTGAAGCTTTAAGAAATGACATTCACTCTACACACATCCCAAAAAAAATAACATCATTTCTTAGGACTAGCCGTTATTATCGGAGATTTATCAAAAGATTTTCCTCGAAGATTGCAAAGGTCATTGACTGAATTTAACCCAGAAAATACAAATGTATATCTTAAAAAAACCAAGAGTTCGCTATCCAACTGCTAAAGATAGAACTCGATTTAAACTCTATCATAGCATTTCAGAAGGCTATAACGATTTTGTAGGGATTTTACTTGTTGATCATCCATCATGGTCTGAGCGGTGTTTAATGTAATATTATCTATATGTGGGGGGGGGGGGGGGGGGGAGGTCAAAGAGAAAGGTTATTCATATCTATCCCGACAACTTAAAGCCTATTGAGAAACTATACCACGCCTGATCTCAAAGTAGGAGCAGTAGTGGTTCGCCTTTAAAATTTAAGAGACACTATCTGTATGCAACCAAATTATTGTGTTCACTGATTCATAAAAAGTCTTCAGCATATCCTTGATCAGAAAGAGTCTGAACATGAACACAACGTCCGTTGCTATAATTGCTTTGCAGATTATGATTTGTGAAATCTTCTACCATCCTGGAAAGGCAATATGTTGACACAGTGGCCTAAGCCAAAGGAACGAACAAACCACTCCGTGAGTAGAATCATGTAGTTATGACCATCCTCATCCAAACTTACCCCACAATTCTCAAAAGCTCAAACTGAAGCTCTCCAAAGAAGAAAACAGCAAGGCTGAAAACTTACGAGGAATGGACAAATCATTTAAAATAACGTCATGATGAAAACTCTTAATTAGAATCGATAGCTGTTACCACAGCTCTGTGTAATCTGAGAGACTTGACATGCAGAGTCCCAGAAATCAAAGAATTCCATTCACCCGGTTCTTTATAAAATGTATCGAGGACATAAAGAAACACAGTGTGTCCTAACATGAAGGCAATCAACGCTGAATATGTTAGCAAAATGTTTTGACCATGTTCCTAGAGTTAATGCAGGAATGTTCAGAAGCCTCTGCTTACTTGTGGTTCAACTAAGATTCCTATGTGTGGAAGTTGGGAAAGAATAACAATGATTCCATCACAAAACTACCCAAACCTTAAACGTGACCTTGACACAATCTAGGTCATTGTCGATCGCCTTACCAAATTCCCACATTTCATCCCTACCCGAGAG
Organism: Tanacetum coccineum; assembly: GCA_026074375.1. Classification (NCBI taxonomy): domain Eukaryota; kingdom Viridiplantae; phylum Streptophyta; class Magnoliopsida; order Asterales; family Asteraceae; genus Tanacetum; species Tanacetum coccineum. Next base: position 10,121 of record BQNB010075814.1, on the reverse strand, counting down.
ACAGATAGTATGGAAACCCTTACAAGATTGTACTTAAAAGAAATAGTCTCCCGGCATGGAGTGCCAATATCTATCATCTCAGATCGTGAGAGTCATTTCACTTCCAAATTCTGGCAATCATTGCAAAGTGCTTTAGGTACTCAATTAGACATGAGTACGACATATCATCCTAAAACTGATGGGCCAAGTGAAAGGACCATCCAAACACTTGAAGACATGCTTCGAGCCTGTGTTATAGTATTTGGAACAGATGGTAAACACACTTACCATATAGAATTTTCTTACAATAAAACAATACCATGCCATATTAAAGCAGCTCCATAGAGAGGCACTTGAAGTAGATGGTTGAAAGTGCAGATCACCTGTTTGCTGGGCCAAAGTTGGAGATGTTCAACTTACGGGACCAGAAATAATCCATGAAACCACTGAAAAGATAGTGCAAATTCGACAACGCTTGCAAGCTGCAAGAGACCGACAGAGAAGTTATGCCAATATAAGACGAAAGCCTTTAGAATTTCAAGTAGAGAATCGTTTAATGTAAAAGTGTCCACTCGTAAATTTGGTCATCATGATTCGGAAAACAAGGAAAGCTTAATCCCCGGTACATTGGACCTTTCAAAATCCTTGAACGGATTGGCCCAGTGGCATATAAACTTGAGCTTCCTGAAGAGCTCAGTAATGTCCACAATACTTTCCACGTTTCTAATCTAAAGAAATGCTTATCTGACGAATCCCTTGTCATTCCAATGAAAGAACTTCGGCTTGATGACAAACTCAACTTTGTGGAAGAACCAGTGAAGATTATGGATCGAGAAGTCAAGCAACTAAAACAAAGTCGTATTCCTATAGTCAAAGTAAGATGGAACTCCAAAAGAGGACCAGAATTTACATGGGAACGTGAAGATCAAATTCGTGCCATGTATCCACATATGTTTTCAAACATCACTCTGGCATCCAACTAAATCTCGAGACGAGATTTCTTTTAAGGGAGGGAGACTATAACAACTCGTAATTTTCATCAATGTAATTATCCATCTATTAAATTTGATGCATTGTAATATCTATCTATTATATATATACCACCTTTTTACAGGAAATTTTTTGCTTTATCTCATTATGCAACGTAACTTGCATCTCTAAAGTAAACGAGCTCACGCAACCTCTACCAATGCCATTTATATCTATGTTTATATCATGTAAACATCCTAATATGTCAAGTCTATATCTTAATATCATTTTACCAAGTACATTATTCATTTAACATACCATTTACAATGCCATATCAAAACAGACTTTATCCGTTAACGTTTATATCAAAACACTAATTATATGTAATGTATACATATAAAATGAATGTACAAGTATTCAAGGCCTGTGTACAAGTATCATAGCATAATATTTGAATCATGCTTCCCTTCAAAACCATGGTATAACACGTTTAAGCTCAATGTACAAATCAATAAAGCACGGATTTAAATAAGCTCATTTTACCACCATTTTTCTTCTAGTTTCTTACCATTACTTAAGCACTAAGTACAAGCTCCTAATGCACAACATTTAAACCCTAATTACCCTAATCTACGTCCTAAAACCTAAAACCCTAACCCGAAACTAGTTTTAAAACCCTAATTTCATTTTAAAACCTAAACCTTAAAGCAGATACTACTGCCAGCTTTGACAAATATCGGATAATGACGCATTGGGTTCTCGGATTGGGTATGGATTGGAACAGATGACACACCGGTTTGGTTCTGGATATTTTGTTCTTAAGCTGATTTATGGATAGAGGTTTTGCGAATGGCAAGCTACCAAACTGGATAGGATAATTTTCTAGGTGTTCGTTTCACTTCAAACACAACAAATGGTATACATTCACCTCATGTCTAACAACATAAGATTGGATATTCAGTGCAAACGGCATCTGGTAAAGAAATCTCAAATCTGTTGATAGCTAATAGTTTGCTAAAAACTATATGGTTCTCAATTCACCATGTCTTACGACAACGAATAGGTATTCTAGGCAAAACGACTATGGTAAAAGACATCTTAAAATCCAGTTCGATGGCTGATAGTTTGCCCAAAACTATATGGTTATCAATTCACCATGTTTTATTATGAAGAATTGGCTATTCCGGGGCAAACGGCAACCGGTAAAGAATCATCAAATCCGTTTATGGCTGGTAGTTTGCCAAAAACTATACATTTCTATGATTCACTTCAAAGTGATGAGGATAGTTTTGAACTTATTGAATTGATGATTCTTTGTACCAATTTTCTTACCATGGTTCGTGATTTGGAGAATTTAAAAACCACTTATCTGATAATGAAGAAAGTTTGGGTGAGGATGCATCCAAACAGGGGAGGATTGATGATGCAGATGCAGAGGTTACCTTTATTGACGAGACTTCAAATGATGCTAGAAACAAGAACAACAAGATTTCAAACAGCAATTAGAAGTGAAGAAGTGTTGGCATCATCCTCCTGGTGATTAAGAAGCTTACAGATGAAGAAACTTGCATGATTTAACAAGTGAATATCAAGTTAGGGGAGGATTGTTGGAATTTTCATTCTAGAAACTTAATGATTTAATAGATGAATATCAAGTTTTCATGGGAGGATTGTGGGAATTAAAGATCCTTGATGCTATTGAAATTAAATGAACAAGAGAGACTAACTGGACATAATGAAGATTCTACAAATGAGGAAGATGGTAGAAAGATCAGATCAAAGATATGAAGATCCATGATTGTTATTCAATCGATTTTGTTTCTTTACTTATGGAAAAGCATTAATAAGTATTAATATGTTAGGGAGGTTACAAGTCTTTATTAGGAACAATTAAAATGTATTGTATGTAGGAATACATAGGAAAAGTATTAAATGTGTTGTAACTACTAGGACTCCTTGGACTATAATATGAGGTCCTAGGTTTGTAGAGAAACAAAAATCTATTCAATCTCTACACAAATCATATTTCAGTTTTTACTCATAGTTAGTTATAGCTTCTAAGGTTGTAAACTCCTATCACTATTAAGAGCTGTTTCTATAACAACCCGTATTTTTCTCATGTATAAACCCGTATTTTTCATCAATGTATTTAGCTTTTATTCATGTATGCACACCGTATCTTGCATCTAAAGTAAACGCAGCTCACGAACCTTCCACTAATTGCATCTATATCTATGTTTATATCCTATATAACATAAGAATCTAATATGTCAAGTTATCTCTTAATGTCATTTTTACCATGTACATTATATATTTAAGTACTTATTCAAAATTTATTTCAACAAACAAGCATTAAAACGCGTTAACGTTTACATTAAAACCCTAATTATATGTAATGTATACGTATAAAATGAGAGTGCAAGCCTCTAAAGTATGTGTACAAGTATCAATACATAACATTTGAATATCTTTTCCCTCCTGAATCAAGTTAGAACTTTCTAAAGCACAATGTACAAGCTAATCATGCCTAAAACCTAGTTAGGTCATTTAAGCTCCTAAATCATGTCTAAACTTTACCACCACTTTAGCACAAGGTACTTAATTCATGACTTCTAAACCCTAAATCATTCTAAAACCTAATCTAAAACCCTAAACCTTAAACAAAACCCTAAAACCCTAATTTCACTTTAAACCTAAAACTAAACCCTAAACCTTAAAACTAAGCCCTAAACTTTAATCCTAAACCCTCAACCCTAATCCTAACACTAATCCTAAACCCTAAACTATCTTAAACCCTAACCCTAACATGAATTAAAACACTAAAACCCTAACCCGAAATCAAACCAACCTGTCACCCCTTTTTCTTTCATTTTGACCCATTTTTAAACCAAGCAAGCTACCCTAGCACCACCATGACTTCACCACCATGTCACCAAGCAGCTTACAAGCACCTCTATCACAACCCTTGGCCACCAAGAAAGCCTTGTCATCTCTTTGTCCCTTTTCTTTGCCGCGACTTAACCACACACCCCCACCTCTCTTAGCTATAAGTCTAGCCCACCATACTCATCGCCTAGCCTTCCTAAGTCATCACCCTATACCCTTGGTCCTTACTCCAAGCATAAACCTTGGCCACCAAGGTATTCGCATGCTATAAATAGGCCAAGACCCTCATTCACTTCAATCACACCTCAAACACTTATCCCACTCTCAATGGAGTTCTAACTCAGCCAAGGAAGGTCAAGTGAACTCCTTAAGCTCAGAATAGAAGCCAAGAATCAAGAAAAAGGAGCCCTTGAAGTCATTACTAGGCGTACGAACCCGAAAACCCCATTTCGACCCCTTGTTAGGTCAAGTAAGCTCAAAAATCTGTTTTCAATCAAGCCTTTTATAATCTATATTAGAATGTTATAATACTCTTAGATCTTATATAACTCCTTGTTTGAAGCCCATTTGAATCTTGGAAATCCATGTGTTTTTGATTACAAACCTTAAAAAAAACGGGCACGTTTTGATGTTCTAGCTACACGAATCCTTTTGCTAACACTTTTGTTACGTTAAAACATCTTATTTTAGATTATTCTACTCAGCTAAAACCTGGCAAATATCATTTGGAATCTAAATTAGCTTGCATGGCTTTTTGGCTAGGGAAAGATTATTTAGATTGGGATCAAACAAGATTTCCCTGTTAAGGGTGAGGTCATAGTCCTCGCTTTCCAATATTTTGAATGTTTATAAAACCCGCTAAGGGGGATACATGCTCAATTGTTTTAATATACACCACGTACTTAAACCGTAAATGTGAGTTCATAGCCTCACTTTTTTAACTCTTTTGAATACTTTATAAACTCACGAAGGGAATACATGCTCAATTGTTTTTCAATATACACAAGTACTTAAAAACTAATATTATGAGTCATAGCCTCGCATTTAAAATCTTCTAATGTTTCATAAACCGTCGAGGGGAGATAGATGCTATAAACCATGATACAGTATTTTTCCAACTTATGCTAATCTGATCATATCTATTGCCTAATTCCTTATTTTGCATATTAAGCCTCCCACTATCATGAAACCGTTAATTATTTCAGAGTACGCGCGGAATGCGAGAATGATCTATTCTAGGACTGAGTGCTCCCCGTTGGATGTACCTATACTTTTCTGGTAAACCCAACACACTTTATTTGAAACACCTATGGCGTGTTTGGAAAAGGAACCCGTTGGGGCAAAACTTATGTGATTATTGGATTATCTCAAGGTCTCGTGCATGAGGCTTTGGGCAAATAATACTTGTCTTCTATAATAATTGTATCATGCAATTATTACACTTTTTTTTTATTTTTTTTTTTTTTTTTTTTTTATTTTTTTTTTTTAGGGGTGTATAACAAAGTAACCACTATTGAACTTGTATTCATAAGTTTACCATAACCTTTAAATATCACTCCAACCTAGGTTGACCTTTTTAAGCATGTTTTCCATCTCAGGTATTTGAGAAAACTTATGGCCGGAGGTAACAGACTTAAAGTTGGCTAGACTGTTATTCATTCAAAACTTTATATTTTCATGTAGATTTTGGGACCTCTGTTTGTAAAAACTCTAATGAAATAATGAATGATGACTTATCTTTTAAAAACGTCTCTTTTAAGTCGTTTTCTATGATTATGACTGTTGTACTATGAAATAAGACCCCAGATTAGCTTTCGCTGCTATATGTCAAAAATGGGTTATCCAAGTATCATGCTAGAATTATTTGTGACGAGAAAGTCATCCACATCCCAATCAACGGTGAAACTTTTAAATTCATTTGAGGTGACCATGAGTAAAAACCCGACCTAGTCTCTTATCTGTATAAAAACCGAAAGATATATATCCTGAGGTTGTCATGTTTTCGTAATCCAAGTAATGGAAAAGAAGTCAGACGGGAAAAGACTAAAAGATATCCCAGTAGTTAGAGAATTTTTGGAAGTTTTTCCTAAAGATCTACCTGGCCTTCCTCCTGTTCGCCAAGTAGAATTCCAAATCTATCTAATTCCAGGACGGACACAGTAGCGAGCACCTTTTTAGATAGTCTTCAGAATGCAGGAAACTATCTAACAACTTACAGAGTTAGCAGACGAGGGGTTTTATCCGACCAAGTACTTCACCCTAGGGAGCTCCTGTCTTATTTGTCAAAAAGAAATACGGATCTTTCAGAATGTGTATCGATTACTAGGAGTTGAATAAACTTACCGTCAAGAATCGTTACCCATTACCCAGGATCGATGACTTATTTGACGAACTTCAAGGTTTGAGTGTCTACTCGAAGATTGACTTAAGATTAGGCTATCATCAACTGAGAGTCAGGGATCGATGATATCCAAGGACTGCTTTCAGAACAAGATACCGGTCATAATGAATTTCAAGTGATGCATTTGGTTTTAATAACGGTTGCTGTATTCATGGATCTATAATCGTGTGTTTGTAAAACCATTACTTGGATAAATTTGTGATAGTGTCATCGATGATAATTCCTACTTACTCTCGTAACAAGAAAGAGCACACTAATAATCTAAGAATAATCCTAGATTCTACTCAAGAAGAGAGTTGTATTCAATTTCTCCAAGTGTGATTTCTGGATTCGTATCATGCAATTTCTTGGACATTTAATTGATAGTCAAGGACTTTTATGTTAACCCCACCAATATTGAAGACAGTTTAAGAATTGGGACATCTCCTACTATCACCCAAAAAAAATACAATCATATCTTAGATAGCCGGTTAATTATCGGGAGATTTATCAAAGATTCTCGACAAGGGAATTGCCACGTCTTTGACTGATGAACCCAGAAAAACACGACGTATTATCTGGGAAAAAAACCAAGAGTCGGCTTTTCCAATGCTAAATAGAAGCTATGATGAAAACTCTATTTAGCATTATCAGAAGAATAACGATTTCGATGTTTACTGTGTATGCAAATCCCATCAAGGTTCTGGGAGCGGTGTTAATGCAAGATGAGACGGTTATTGCATATGCATCCCCCGACAACTTAAGGCCTATTGAAAACTATTTACCACTCATGATCTCAAATTAGGAGCAGTTGTGTTCGCTCTTAAAATTTAGAGACACTATCTGGTATGCACAGGTATTGTGTTCACTGATCATAAAAAGTCTTCTGCATATCCTGATCGAAAGAGTTGAACTTGACACAACGTGTGTGGCTAGAATTGCTTGCAGATTCTGATTGTGAATGGCTCCATCTGGACAGGCAACTGTTGTAGCAGATGCCTTAAGCAGAAGGAACGAATCAAAACCTCACTCGAGTTAGGATCATTCGTTATGACCATACATCCAACCTTACCCTAACAAATCTCAAAGCTTCAAATTGTAAGCCTCAAAGAAGAAAACCTTCAAGGCTGAAAACTTACGAGGAATGGACAAATCATTTACCATACGTCATGATGGAACTATTTGTCTAAGATCGAAGCTGGTTACCATTCTTGGTAATCTGAGAGACTTGAACCAAGCATGAGTCCCATAATTCAAAGGAATTCCATTTCACCAGGTTTGAAAAATGTATCAGGATCTAAAGAAACTCTATTTGGTGGCCTAACATGAAGGCATCATCGCTGGAATATGTTAGGCAAATGTTTGCCATGTTCTGTGATAGGCAGAATGTCAGATAATCGCCATCTGGCTATGGTTTAACCCAGAGATTCCTATGTGGAAGTGGGAAAGAATAACAATGGATTTCATCACAAAACTCCCAAAACCTTAACGGACATGAACAATCTAGGTCAATTGTCGATCGCCTTACCCAATTTCCTCACCTTTCCATCCCTACCCGAGAGAACAAGATATTATGGAAACCTACAGTTGTACTTAAAAGAATCGTCTCCCGGCTTGGAGTGCCATATTCTTATCATTCAGAATCGTGAGAGGTATTTCACTTCCAATTTTGGACAATCATTGCAAAGTGCTTTAGGTATCTCATAAGCCATGAGTAACGACTCTATCATCCTAAAACTGATGGGCCAAGTGCAAGGACCATCCAAACATTGAAGACATGCTTCGAGCTGTGTTATAGATTTTTGGAACAAGGATGGGAAAACACTTACCATTAGCTAGAAATTTCTTACAATAACAATTACCATGACTAGTATTAGAGGCAGCACATTTGTAGGCACTTTTGGTTTGAACGTGCAGTATCCTGTTTGCTGGGCCCAGTAGGAGATGTTCAACCTTAAAGGGACCAGGAACTAATCCATGATAAACCATGAAAAGATAGTGCAAATTCGAACAACGCTTGCAAAGCTGCAGCGACGGCAGAGCAACGTTATGCCAATATAAGACGTATAGCCTTTGAATTTTAAGTTAGAGGATCGTGTTATGTTAAAAGTGTCAATCGTAAAGGTGTCATTGATTCGGAAAACGAGGAAAGCTTAACCCTGGTACATTGGACCTTTCAAAATCCTTGAACGGATTGGCCTAGTGGCATATAAACTTGAGCTTCCTGAAGAACTCAGTAATGTCCACAATACCTTCACGTTTTCTAATCTAAGAAATGCTTATTGACGAATCCTTTGTCTTCCAATAAAAGAGCTTCGGCTTGATGACAAACTCAACTTTGTGGATGACCCCAGTAGAGATCTGGGACTCGAGAAGTCAAGCAACTAAAGCCAAGCTCGTATTCTTAGTCAAAGTAAGGATGGAACTCTAAAAGAGGGACCAGAATTAACGGGGGGAATCGAAGATCCAAATTGTGCAAGTATCCACATCTGTTTTCAAACATCACTCCGGCATTCAACTAAATCTCGGGACGAGATTTCTTTTAAGGGAGGGAGACTATAACAACCCGTATTTTTTATCAATGTAATTATATATCTATTAAATTAGATGCGCTATAATATCCATCTATTAAATTAGATGCACTTTATATACCACCTTTTTACAGGGAATTTTTTTTGCTTTATCTCATTATGCAACGTATAATTGCATCTCTAAGTAAACGAGCTCACGCAACCTCCTACCAATCCATCTCTATCTATGTTTTATCATGTTAACTTCCTAATTTGTCAAGTCTATATCTAATGTCATTTTTACCAAGTGCCTTAATCCATATCACGTATTTTTCAAAACGTTATTTCAATAACAAGCATTTAACGTTCCACGTTACATCTAAACCTAATTATATGTGATGTATACATATAAATAGCTGTACAGCATGTAAATCATGTGACAAGTATCAATATCACAACATTTGAATATCTTTTTCCCTCCATTAAATCCAAGTTTAAACTTTTAAGTACCATGTACAAGCTATGTACCCTAAAAACCTAAATTAGGTCATTTAAGACTCCTAACCATGTTTAAACCTATACCACCACTTTAGCACACTGGTACTAAGCACTTAAGGCATGGATTCTAAACCCTAATAACTATAACCTTTACGTCTAAAACCCTAATTTAAAACCCCTAAACCCTAACGAAACCTAAAACCCTAATTACACTTTAAACCTAAAACTAAACCCTAAACTTAATCCTAAACCTTAATCCTTAATCCTAACACTAATCCTAGCACTAAATCTTAATCCTAAACCTTAAACTATCACTAATCCTAACCCTAATCCACGTTTTAAAACCCTAAGCAGAACCAAAACCAAACTTGTGACCCATTTTCACTTATTTTGACCCATTTTTAAACCAAGCAAGCTACCTAGCACCACCATGTCACCAAGCAGCTTACAAGCACCTCCAACACAACCCTTAGCCACCAAGAAAGCCTTGTCACCTCCTTGCCCCTTTTCTTTGTCGCGTCTAAACCACACACCCCCACCTCTCTTAGCTATAACTCTAGCCCACTATACTCATCACCTAGCCTTCCTAAGTCATCACCCTACACCCTTGGTCTTTACTCCAAGCATAAACCTTGGCCACCAGGGTATTCGCATGCTATAAATAGGTCAAGACCCTCATTCACTTCAATCACACCTCAAACACTTATCTCACTCTCAAATGGAGTCTTAACTTAGACCAAGAAGGATCAAGTGAAGTTCCTAAGCTTAGAATAGAAGCCAAGAATCAAGAAAAAGGAACCCTTGAAGTCGTTACTAGGCGTATGGTATGTGCTTAATTACACATACCTTTTACCTTTAAAAACGAGCTAAAATAACCAAAATCGGACTTAAAATGCCAA
>BQNB010075813.1:0-31354 GCA_026074375.1 Tanacetum coccineum | reverse complement strand
CCTTAAGTTTCTACCAAAAAAGGACCAAAATATCCTTTAGATCAAAATTACTAAACTACCCTTAGAGCTAACATTCAAAGCATCTAACAGATCTGTTAACTGACGGAATAAGAAGATAGATGAGGGTAGCCTGTACCCCAAAAAAACAAAGTCAAGTTTTAATTTCTTAATGCTAGTTTTCCTCGACAAATGAGTTAATATATGGTTGATTTTAACATGTGGTCCGAGCAAAGAAAGGGTGAACTCATGTAGCGGACCATCATGCATTGATAAAACTTGGCCTACGGCGTATATAAGTTTACTCTTCCTGTCCATCTTTTGCCATTCGTATGGTTTCAAATGTTTTTGTTCCAGAATGGACGACTCAGCTCCATCAACAGTTGATACTTGAAAAGTTTTTTCATCAAACAGGAGTTTCGGAATTTTAGTCCAACGGTACCTCCATTTCCAGGACAAAATACTTGTCCTTCCTGCCTCTTGAATCGGTACAAGACATAGGATGGTTTCTATTATGCTTAACGGAAGGTCGCTGAGCCTATCCATACCCCAGATATTATATTTGGCTGCAAAATTTGTTAATGTGAAAATCATTTTATAACATCGTTGAGTACACACACAATAAGCCTAAAACACACGGAGTAACAAACATCTTAACAAACTGCTTCTGCTTGTTAAAATAGAATAATTTGTTTACCTCATATTGACCCTAAACCCTTTACAAATGGGCAAGTATTATTGCATTTATTCACAACATAAGCAAATCCAAACACTATTTCCTAAGGTGCTTATTTTAAGTAGAAAAAGATAAGCAATCCCAAACACGCTCTAAATTTACTAATATAATACAAACATTAAGCAAACATCCAAACACTACTTATAGACAGTCGCAAACAGTTTTCCTAAGTAACTATAGTCGCAAACAATTTCATTATTCAAAAACAACTTAGAGAGTGTTTGTGTTAGCTTATTTACTGGGCTTACGAGCTTATATACATTTTAAAAAGCTTATAAGCCCTTTTCTTTTAGGCTTATCAAGTCAAGCTTATGAGTTATGACCTTAGATAAGCCATAAGCTGAACTTGATAAGCTCAAGAGCCAAAATAAAATTGGGTTTATGAGCTTTTCAAGCTTTACATAAGCTCATAAGCCCTTCAAATAAGCTAACAAAAACACTCTTATTTCAACATCAAATAAGCAGTCTGAAACACCCCTACAAACGGCTAATTTCAATCAATCCTACACAAACTCAAAACTGCTCATATAGTTAAAAAGTTAAAGACGCAACATGCAGATAAGCCCTCAATAAACATCAACCAAAAAATGACTGATTAAGCATAAAAAAACACATATATCATAAATGTATAAGAAAGTTTATGAGAAGCGAATACGATATGATTTCACAAGCGTAGGCAGCAACTAGAGGAGTCAAAACGAGCGGGTCAAGTAACTAGTCCAAATAATAAGCGTGCAAGTAAAAAAATGAGCTTAGGAAAATATAAGCCTAAGTCAAAAAAGCTCATAAGCCCAAAAACAAGGGGATGTTTGAGTAAGCTTATTTGAGGGACTTATGAGCTTATTGAAATTTTTTATAAGCTCAAAAGCTAATTTTTGTGGGCTTATCCCCTTGAGCTTATAAAGTTCATAAGCTTGAATAAATACGCTTCTAAGCCCAAAAAATGAGCTTATAAGCTTATCATATTTTCAATAAGCTCATAAGCCCTTCAAATAAGCTAACAAAAACACCCCTTCAAATAAGCAAATCCCGCCTTAAAACTGATAAGCTCATATATTAAAAGTGCAAAATGAGTTTCCACGAATAACCCTTTTAAATCTACTTATTCTTAGGGAACATTTGTGGCTTATGGCTTATTTTCTGGCTTACAATAATAAGCTCAAAAACCCAAAACAAGAGGATGTTTGTTAGCTTATTTGAGGGACTAATGAGCTTATTGAAAATTTGATAAGCTTATTAGCTCATTTTTCAATAAAATAAGCTTATAAGCTTACCATATTTTCAATAAGCTATTAAAAAAGCAAACAAAAACACCCCTTAATTTGAACAGTAAAAAAGCATTTCTATTAAGCAAATCCCAAATACCCCCTTATAACTGAGACAGTAACAACCTTAAACTAAACAAGAAAACAATGATATAAACAACTACTAAAAATTAAACATAAAAAAAGACAATGTAAATCAACATAAATGATACCTTATTAATAAGTTAGCTGTGTGTGAGTCAAAGCTTGAAGCAGCAAACAAGTGGAAAATGAGTATGCTGCCCTACCCAACTCTTTCTTGTATAAATTAACTAGTTAATGCCACCTGCAAAAAGTAAAAAAAAATAGTAATAATAAAAAAAAATTATTTTGTTTTTTTTATCGGTCAACAATTATTTTGAGACGAAAAAAGAAATAAAATTTGGTTTATAATCTCGTGATAAAAGTCTTAGATAATAAAATAAAATAAATGTTTGAAGACGATCATAAAAATCAAGTTTGCAAAAATTGCGGATCTTTAATCGGGCTGTCGACCTTCTTATAGCTTGTAACCGGTCTAGGCGGGATTAATTAGTGATTAATCAGATTGGGATTTTCGGTAAGTTTTAGGTATTTTCGGCGAGTTTTGGGTATTCCGGCAAGATTTAACCAAAAAAACTGTAATAGATATAAACAGTTATTTTAAGTGATTAAAACAAGTTTATGGTGAGTTTGGGTATTTCCGGCAGATTTGTAGGTTCCAGGAAAGTTTGACTATTGATCGTCGTTGACCACGGTTGACCGATTGTTCGACCGATTTGTATCGAAAAAGTTGGTTCGAAATGATATATAAGATAAAACCGACGTGAAAGGGTTGGTTCGAAAACGTAGAAGACACACAAAGTACATACTAGAGTCTGTTTGAAATAAAAACATGTAACGTATCGTATCTAGTTTAGAACCAGACCTAACCGGGCCAAAACAGATGAATTTTTTTTTGATAATATGTTGAATCAAGAACCGGACAGGACAGACAACTTAAGTATAGATATTTGTGTTGTAAAATGTGTTTTCACTAAATTTGGACATAAATAATTATTAGTAAATATAATTATTAAATGTAAGGCCAGGTCGAGCCAGTATATGTCCAAAATAGAGTTAGTGTGAATGAGATATCGAGTCTCAAAGAAGGTATTTGGAATGGAGGAAAAATGATTAAATGTCAGTTATGAGTTTTGTTTGGAAACTGACAATTGAATTGGCTGTTATTATTTGTTTCAAAGGTTTATAACTGTAAATTAATAGGTCATTAATTGACAATTTAATTGGCGGTTAATATATTACTCAAATGTTTTATAACTGTAAATTAATGTCATATGACAATTTAATTGGCGGTTATTATTTGACTCAATGGTTTATAACAGAAAATTAATGAATCATTATTAAGAGCATTGATTGCACCATTAACACCAAATCCATCATTTAATGTTATAAATAGATGCAATCTCAACAGTTCCAAGACATAACAAGAAAAACACACAAGAGAGAAAATCTCCATTAACAAGTTTTCCAGCAGTCTTGTCGATCAGAAGTACTCTGTTTTTCGTGATATTTCAGGCAAGTATGTCAGGTCCGGCTGTACAACAGCTTTGAACGTTGTACCCTGGGAAACAGAGGGCGAATCTGTTTTAAGGAAAGCGTGTCCAACACGTGCCTCGTTCCACGACCTTTTACTGTTTATTTATTTATCATTCATAGTGTCTGTCTTCTGCTTCAACCTCATTCTGTCTGTTATATTTTCTGTTATTTATTTCTGTTAATTATTTGTTAATTGTAATCTGATTTTGGTATAATAAAAAAAATGTACATGTTTCCTTACAATTTGTTTAAATTTTGTTGTCTTGCCTTAAAATGGTTGACGGTTGGAAACTAAATTTGCCTACTAGGCATTATAACTTCATCAAGACTTGTTTCTTAAGCTCGCAAGGTGGCACATTTTCTAAGCAAGCAACAAATGTCGGTTCAACCCAAAGATCTTATTAGTCTCCATGTATGCTATCTGTTGCCTCAGCATTGTGATTCGAGCCATGACTTGCATCTGTAAAATGGTTCACAAGAAGCTAGGCCAGTCGCTGATGGTGATGATCTTGTCTTCTGTTTGACAAAAATCAAGAGTTTCTTGAGTCATAACGATGCCATCAGTTCATGACATCCATCATCTCTGACAGAAATCAAGATTTATATAACTTGACCCATTTGAGATAAAGCATTGCCAGATCGACCCGTTTCTTCTTTATCTATGTTTTATTGAATTTGACCTGTTTGAGATAAAGTTAAATCCATATCAACCCATTCATAAATGGGTCGAAAATGCCAGATAAGTATTATATAATATTCGAGTCCATCAGGTGGAGGCTCCGGTCACAAAAAAGAAAAAAAACAGCTCTTTAGATGCTAGCATATACTGAATAGGTCTTATATCATGCTCCCTTTGGTTTTGCATTTCACTGTCATTGTGTGTGACAATTTCGGCTAATATGTGCACTTGTATGGCGTGTCAGCAGCTATTTTAATGTACAGAATCCAATAAATTGACATCAGATAAAACTTCGGTAACAGATCAGTATAAAATCCAAATTTCCAATACTGACCAAATGAAGATACATAACAAGCCCATCCAAACTCATACGCGCACATCAAAGTTCTCAAACCAAAATATAAAAAAGCAAAGATAAGATACTAGTATATATGTGTGCCTAAAACAGTAATTAGAAGTCACAGAGCACTAGATATAATCAACAGTAGCAGGGGTCCTCAACAATGATTTGTACCTCCGGTGATGCACGTGAGTAGCCCAAGAGAATTTCTGAAATCTGCAACCTTTTATCCCTAAAGTAGTAGTGTGGGAATATCCTCACCTTCTTCAGCACAGGTGACCTAGCCAGGATAAGCTTCACGAAATCAAACCGAGTTTTGAGGTCCATAAAATCCTTAATCTCTAATTCGTTCAGATGCTCCAACATAATACCCAGATAACATTCGACTCTTGAGAAACTTATATATGGCGCAGAACTGTCCAGAATCTACATCAAGTGTCTTGCGTAAGTGTATTTTCACAAAATAAGAATAATAAAAAGCCAGCAAGATAGATTTATGTTATTACCCCTACCTTAAGTTTCTCCAAGTTCGGAGAGCTTTTGATAAGAAGGGCAAGAATTAACTCTTCTTCGGGGGTGAAGCCTACATAATTTATATATAAGTATTTGAGGTGGAATGATGGGGTTGGAAGCTCTCGTGGAACTCTGCCCTTAACACGATCCTCGAACATCTAAAACAAATGTTAGAAATAAGCAAACTCTATTCCCCAATCTAGAATTAATTAATTTTATATATAAGTATTTGAGAAGAAAATTACATTAATAAAGGTGCGACCCTCAAACAACAGAGACAAAGTTTCAATCACCGGTAAACACTCAAGTAGCTCCATAAAAGTGGAACCGTCATTGCTCCTGGCGATATATGCCCAGTGTATATTCTGCAGCAACTTATAATAGTCAGATAAGTTATGAAAGCAGAGGTATGCTCGGTATTTTATCCTAGTAAGATATAATTATTACCAGAATCACGGTCTTAAGCAATGGACAACTAGATAGAAAACGTAGTAGCGTTCTAGTAGAGATAAATACGTGTTGTAGACATAAGCTTGTAACACTACCAAATCCATTAAATGTTAGTTGACGGTCAAAACGACAACCAATGAGACACAAGTCTGTTAACTGACGGAATGAGAAGATAGATGAGGGTAGCATGTACCGAGCATAAGCAAAGTCAAGTTTTAATTTCTTGATGCTAGTTTTCCTCGACAAATGAGTTAATATATGGTCGATTTCAACACGCTGGTTAGATATGAGGAAAGAAAGGGTGAACTCATGTATCGGACCATCATGCATTAATAATACTTAGCCTACAGCGTAGATAAGTTTACTCTTCGTGTCCATCTTTTGCCTTTCGTTTGGTTCCAAATGTTTTTGTTCCAGAATGGACGACTCACGACTCAGCTCCAGCAACAGTTGATACTTGCTGACTTTTCGTGGTAACTGTTTTCGTCCTCCCAGCTAAAACCCATAGTTTCCAATGCACTTGCGTGTGCACGAAACATTCCTCCTAGAGCTACTTTCTTACTGCTGTCCTGCTCAACTCCAAGAAAAACCACCCTTTTTAAGCATCTGGTCAACATCTTTATCCGTTTGCCGTCCTGCTTTTGTAACTCCCCAACCAGAGAAATTACTTCAACATTTGTAAGACAAACCTGGAAAGATCATTAAAACAACAAACAGTGAAGGAAGGCGTAAGTTTGTGTGGTTGTAACTTCTAACTAATTAAAAAGGCTATGCCAATTTATGATGAGTATGAGGACTATACCGCTTCAATAGTAAGATCCAACGATTCCCGTTTGCGACAACCGTTAAGGATCTCGATTAGCACCTTCAAGGCACCCTTGTCGATTTTCGTTTTAAGCAAACGGTTGTCGCAAACTGGAATCGTTGGATCTTACTATTGAAGCGGTATAGTCCTCATACTCATCATAAATTGGCATAGCCTTTTTAATTAGTTAGAAGTTACAACCACACAAACTTACGCCTTCCTTCAATGTTTGTTGTTTTAATGATCTTTCCAGGTTTGTCTTACAAATGTTGATTTCTGGTTGGGGAGTTACAAAATGGCAAACGGATAAAGATGTTGACCAGATGCTTAAAAAGGGTGGTTTTTCTTGGAGTTGAGCAGGACAAAAGTAAGAAAGTAGCTCTAGGAGGAATGTTTCGTGCACACGCAAGTGCATTGGAAACTATGGGTTTTAGCTAGGAGGACGAAAACAGTTACCACGAAAAGTCAGCAAGTATTCTCAGGGTGCTTTTTTCCTCAAACACGAGCTTAGGAATTTTAGTCCAGCGGTACCTCCATTCCTTAGACAGGATACTTGTCCTTGAATCGGTACAAGACATAGGATCCTTTCTATTATGCTTAACGGAAGGTTGCTGAGCCTATCCTCACCCCGCATATTATAATTGGCTGCAAAATTCGTTAATATGAATTTTATGATAGAGAATGAAACAACTTATATAATAAGAGGGTGCTTAGAATTGCTTATTTTATAGCAGATAAGCAGGTTGCTTTGTTTGTCTCATTCAAACTGCTTCTGCTAGTCTAATAAGTGGACGAGTGCTGCTTATTTGAGATAAAAATAAAATAATTTGTTTGCCTCATATTGACCCTTAACCTTTTACAAATGGGCAAGTATTATTGCATTTTTTCACAACATAAGCAAATCCAAACACGCTCTAAATTTACTAAATATAATACAAACATTAAGCAAACATCCAAACACTACTTATAGACCGTCGCAAACAGTTTTCCTAAGTAACTATAGTCGCAAACATTTTGGTTATTCAAAAACTTGTGTTAGCTTATTTACTGGGCTTACGAAATTATATAAATTTTGAAAATCTTATAATCCCTTTTCTTTCCGGCTTATCAAGTCAAGCTTATGACCTTAGATAAGCCATAAGCTCAACTTGATAAGCTCAAGAACCTAAATCTTATGAGCTTTTCAAGCTTTACATAAGCTCATAAGCCCTTCCAATAAGCTAACACAAACACTATTATTTCAACATCAAATAAGCAATTTTATTAAGCAGTCTCAAACACCCCTAAAAGCAACTAATTTTAATCAATCCAACACATGTACACTACACAAACTCAAAGCTGCTCATATATAAAAAGTTCAAGACGCAATAAGCAGATAAGCCCTCAATAAGCATTAACCAAAAACTGAATGGTTAAGCATAAAAAAAAACACATATATCATAATTCATAATTATATAAAATTTCTCATTGAGAAGCGAACATGATATGATTTCACAAGCATAAGCAGCAACTAGAAAAAGTCAAAATGGGCGGGTCGAGTCAAAAAATGAGCTTAGGAAAATATAAGCCAAGTCAAAAAAGCTCATAAGCCCAAAAACAAGGGGATGTTTGCGTATGCTTATTTGAGGGACTTATGAGGTTATTGAGGGGGTGTTTCCGGCTTATTTCGAGACTTGTGGGCTTATATAAGTTTATTACGGTATGATAAACTTATATAAGCCCATAAGGCTCAATATAAGCCAGAAAATTGGGGCTTATGTTATATAAGCCGAAATTAGATAAGCTCATAAGCCCGCATATTAGCCAAAACAAACACCCCCTGAAATTTTGATAAACTTATTAGCTCATTTTTGTGGGCTTATCCCCTTGAGCTTATAAAGTTCATAAGCTTGAATAAATAAGCTTCTAAGCCTAAAAAATGAGCTTATAAGCTTACCATATTTTCAATAAGCTCATAAGCCCTTCAAATAAGCTAACAAAAACACCCCTTCAAATAAGCAAATCCCGCCTTAAAACTAATAAGCTCATATATTAAAACTGCATAATAAGCCCATTTTTCTGGCTTATTTTCACTATTTAAGTCACAATAATAAGCTCAAAAACCCAAAAACAAGAGGATGTTTGTTAGCTTATTTGAGGGACTAATGAGCTTATTGAAATTTTGATAAGCTTATTAGCTCATTTTCCAATAAAATGAACTTATAAGCTTACCATATTTTCAATAAGCCCTTCAAATAAGCAAACAAAAACACCCCTTAATTTGAACATTAAAAAAGCAATTTAATTAAGCAAATCCCAAATACCGCTTAAAACTGAGACAGTAACAACTAACCTTAAACTAAACAAGAAAACAATTACATATAAACAACTAAAAATTAAGCATAAAAAAACATAACATAAATGATAGTACCTTATTACAGTAATAAAGTTAACTGTTTTTGCTCAAAATTAAGCAGAAAAAGTACTGGAAAATGAGTATATGCCCTGCCTAACTTCTGTAACCAAGAATAAAATTTAATGCAAAAAGCCCATTACATGAATAAGCCCAATGAAATGTTCTTACTTCATCACAATTGAGATTGAGCAAGGCCCAAATGCCAAATTTTTATGTCTAGTAGCATCTGTAAGCATCATACTCTTTCAAAATGATTATTTTTCTGCATGCCTCTTTTAAATCACTATGCTATGTTTTAGTGCCGTAGCTAAGGTAGCGGAGGCCCTGTGCGAAAGTTTATATAATAAATAAACATCACGAAAGAGATGTATAGTAATCAATTATTTCTAGCTTTTTTTTATGAGTTCTTCATTACTCTCGGCCACTTGAAGTATAATTTAACATACATTTAGAACATAACTTCATATATGAGTAGCATTTCGATCTTAGAAGCAAATTTTCAAAAAAATAAATAAAAATAGATGCATTTATAGCTTGAGTTCTAGATGATTGACGGCTTTATCAAGTTTGACTCATATAAAACCCGTTACAAGTCAAGAATAAGCCCAATAGAATGTTCTTACTACATCAAATATAGGACCAATCTGAGTTGGCCCAAATGCCAAAATTTTAAATCTAGAACGGCCGAATGTTGTCACAAAATCACAAATTACATGGGACAAGGGATGTTTGTTTCGGCTTATATAGCGGGCTTTATGGCTTATTTAGTTTTCGGCTAATGTTTTATAAGCTCACTTTTTGGTGACTTGTTTTGAAACTTTTCGACTTATATAAGCTTAGTCATAATAAGCTTATATAAGCCGAAAAGTTTCAAAACAAGCCACAAAGAGCGAGTTCATGAAACATAAACCGAAAAACCAAATAAGCTATAAGCCCATTGTACATATGGCCAGTGTCAAAAGCTAAAAACACTCGACTTGTTACATATAGCGTGAAAAGAGACGACTCTTTGTTATAAGAGTTTAAATAATAGGTTAGTGTTTTGCTGAAAGGTCATTACAACACAATTTAAGTTATGAGAATTAAACTTGTTAAATAACAGCATTAAGATTCTAAAACCTAATTTAAGTTATCATATGCCAACCTTAACCCCACCAAAGGTAAATGCAACTTTTTGTTAAGAACTAAAAAGATCAAATTAAGGATCTTTAACCCATGATTAATAATCTTTCTCAACCCACCAAAATTTATAAAAATATTCAAAAGCCGTCCTTCCAAATTGATGCCATTTTCAATCACTTTTTAAAATTGACACAAGTCAAACTATCATTGTGAAGTTAAAAAAAAAAATTATTATCACTTAAGTGGCGGCTATGTCGAAGCTTTTGCGTTATTAAGGTGTGACTTAAGGCGGCACAAGATATGCAAATATTTATATATTTATATCATATTTCATATATATTGAGTTAACAAAAAGCGTTGTAGATAATGATTAAAGATAAGAAACTATCTTTACATGTAACAATCTTCATTTAAACGCGCGCCTTTTCACGCCTCATCTCACGTCACACCTAGAATCGACGTCTTGATCTATATCGTAACGTGGAGGTCACGCCTCACGTCTTAGCGACGCCTTAACGCTGCCATGACGCGTCTTTTAGAACACTGCTCAAATGCATAAATAAGGCATGCAATGGCCTTGTTCTTTTTAATCCATTTTGACTTTAGTATAAAACTATGAATAGGAACATTTTAACCTAAATAACACTTTATTAAATGTTAATATATTCTTTTGGAAGAAAAAGTCATTTTGGAAGAAAAAAAGTTGCATTTAACAACAAATCACAAACTAAAAGATGCACCTGAAAAGAAAAAAATTACATAAAATAATACCACTTTTGTTGATGCTTTTCTTACATGGAAAAGTTTTGGTGAATGTTTACCTACACATGTAACTTTTTATACTGTGATACGAATGATACCCAATAATTTGATCGACTAGGTCATAATATCGACGTGAAATACTCTTTGTAGTTGTGTCTTTTTTTTTGAACGACTGATAATATATTGAGGCTAATTTACCTTTCTAATAGAGAACTTGCTTTTGCACTAACTTATAATAACAGATTATAACTTGACTTTTCAATTTGGTAGTGTGTATTGACTTTGGAGGTTCAAAATATTGATTCCAATGGTGGAAGATAATGGGTATGTCCCATAAAAAGAAGAAATTAAGAAGAGATGAAGGAATGTTGACCCATCAAAAACTTTGTAATTTCAATCTACCAATTACCAAAAGATCTCTAAAAAAAAAAAAAAAACACCAAAAGGGCCGCCCATTGGTGCCGGGTACTGTAGCCAAGCTGCCGGTACTGTAGCACGCTGGCCAAAAAACGGCAAGCGTGACAACCTATCATAGTATATATGTATAACAAGCGTGATTACCCGCGCGTTGCTGCGGGTCGTTAATTTTTTTCGCGTAGTTGCGAGGCATTATTATTTTTTATTTATTTTTATTTTGTGTGGTTTTATTTTTTCAGCCTCATGTTTAATAGTTTGTTTTTTTTTTTCTTATATGGGCTTATGTGTGGGGCTCATGTTTAAAGATTTCTTTTTTTGGTTATACATTTTTTTTAATATAATTTTTATGGGAACAGACTTTTTTTTTTTATGTAGTGGGGTTTTATTTTTACGTCTCATGTAAAATAGTGCGGGTATAATTTTGCGTTAAAATTTTATTTTTATTCTTTTCTATTTTTTATTTTTTGCGGGTTATCTTTCAGTCCATGTTTTAATAATTTTGTTTTTTATATATGGGCTTATGAGTTTGGGGCCTTCATGTCCGCGGTATTATTTTTTACTAATAAGTCAATATTTTTGTAATTTTGTTTTTCTATTTTGTGCCGAGCGGTTTTTTTTTACATTGCCTTAAAAAAAAAAAAACCAAATGGGTTGGCCCAAATTGGGAGCCCAAAGGGCCGAGCACTGTAGCGTGTGGAACAAAACTACGTCGTTTTATTCTACGCGAGACATTATTTTTTTTATTTTGTGCGGTTTTATTTTTTCGGCCTCATGTTTAATAGTTTGTTTTTTTATATATTATAGGACAAGGGCTTTATAATGAGAATCGCGCGTTACTCAGGGCTTTTTTTTATTGAATTTTGTGCGGTTTATTTTTTCGGTCTCAGTTTTAATAGTGCGGGTTAATTTTGCGTTTGAAATTTTATTTTTATTCTTTTCTATTGTTTATTTGTCGGGTTTATTTTTTCAGTCTCATGTTTAATAGTTTGCTTTTTTTATATGGGCTTATGTGTGGGCTCATGCGTCGAGTATTTTTTAATAGTGCGTTAATTATTGCGTGAAATTTATTTTTATTCTTTTCTAATTTTTTTATTGTTGCGGTTTATTTTTTCGTCTCATGTTTAATATTTGTTTTTTTATATATGAGGCCTTATGTGTTGGGTCTCATGTTCGCGAGTATTTTTTTATCTGAATAAGTCAATAATTTTTGTAGTTTTTTTTTTTTTCTATTTTAATGCCGAGCGTTTTTTTTACATTCCTAAAAAAAAAAAAAAAAAAAAAAAAATTGTCAAATGGGCCGGCCCATTGGGCCGGTAACTAGTAGCAACACTGGGTTACAGTAGCAACCCGCCAAAAACGGCACGATGTTAACCTTATTATAGTATATAGAGTAATGCAAAAAGCCCATTACATGAATAAGCCCAATAAAATGTTCTTACTTCATCATATATATATAGGGTCAATTGAGATTGAGTAAGGCCCAAATGCCAAATTTTTATGTCTAGTAGCATCTGTAAGCATCATACTCTTTCAAAATGATTATTTTTCTGCATGCCTCTTTTAAATCACTATGTCTATGTTTTTATTGCCGTAGCTAAGGTAGCGGATGCCCTGTGCGAAAGTTTATATAATAAATAACTCATCAAAGAGATGTATAGTAATCAATTATTTCTAGCTTTTTTTTATGAGTTCTTCATTACTCTCGGCCACTTGAAGTATAATTTAACATACATTTAGAACATAACTTCATATATGAGTAGCATTTCGATCTTAGAAGCAAATTTTCAAAAAAATAAATAAAAATAGATGCATTTATAGCTTGAGTTCTAGATGATTGACGGCTTTATCAAGTTTGACTCATATAAAACCCGTTACAAGTCAAGAATAAGCCCAATAAGAAAGTCTTACTACATCAAATATAGGACCAATCTGAGTTGGCCCAAATGCCAAAATTTTAAATCTAGAACGGCCGAATGTTGTCACAAAATCACAAATTACATGGGACAAGGGATGTTTGTTTCGGCTTATATAGCGGGCTTTATGGCTTATTTAGTTTTCGGCTAATGTTTTATAAGCTCACTTTTTGGTGACTTGTTTCGAAACTTTTCGACTTATATAAGCTTAGTCATAATAAGCTTATATAAGCCGAAAAGTTTCAAAACAAGCCACAAAGAGTGAGCTCATGAAACATAAACCGAAAAACCAAATAAGCTATAAGCCCATTGTACATATGGCCAGTGTCAAAAGCTAAAAACACTCGACTTGTTACATATAGCGTGAAAAGAGACGACTCTTTGTTATAAGAGTTTAAATAATAGGTTAGTGTTTTGCTGAAAGGTCATTACAACACAATTTAAGTTATGAGAATTAAACTTGTTAAATAAGAGCATTAAGATTCTAAAACCTAATTTAAGTTATCATATGCCAACCTTAACCCCACCAAAGGTAAATGCAACTTTTTGTTAAGAACTAAAAAGATCTCATTAAGGATCTTTAACCCATGATTAATAATCTTTCTCAACCCACCAAAATTTATAAAAATATTCAAAAGCCGTCCTTCCAAATTGATGCCATTTTCAATCACTTTTTAAAATTGACACAAGTCAAACTATCATTGTGAAAATAAAAAAAAAATTAAGTCAAAAATAATATTATCACTTAAGTGGCGGCTATGTCGAAGCTTTTGCGTTATTAAGGTGTGACTTAAGGCGGCACAAGATATGCAAATATTTATATATTTATACCATATTTCATATGTATTGAGTTAACAAAAAGCGTTGTACATAATGAATAAAGATAAAAACTATATTTAAATGTAATAATCTTCATTTAAAAAAATTATCGGAGCTGAATAAAAAAAACCTGCAACGCCTCACACCTTAGCGCGCCTTTTCACGCCTTATCTCACGTCACACCTAGAATCGACGCCTTGATCTATTTCGTAACGTGAAGACTACGCCTCACATCTTAGCGACATCTTAACGCTGCCATAACGCGCCACTGCTAAAATGCATAAATAAGGCATGCAATGGCCTTGTTCTTTTTAATCCATTTTGACTTTAGTATAAAACTATGAATAGGAACATTTTAACCTAAATAACATTTTATTAAATGTTAATATTCTTTTGGAAGAAAAACTAATTTTGGAAGAAAAAAAGTTGCATTTAACAACAAATCACAAACTAAAAGATGCACCTGAAAAGAAAAAAAAATTACATAAAATAATACCACTTTTGTTGATGCTTTTCTTACATGGAAAATTTTTGGTGGATGTTTACCTACACATGTAACTTTTTATACTGTGATACGAATGATACCCAATAATTTGATCGACTAGGTCATAATATCGACGTGAAATACTCTTTGTAGTTGTGTCTTTTTTTTTTGAACGGCTGATAATATATTGAGACTAATTTACCTTTCTAATAGAGAACTTGCTTTTGCACTAACTTATAATAACAGATTATAACTTGACTTTTCAATTTGGTAGTGTGTATTGACTTTGGAGGTTCAAAATATTGATTCCAATGGTGGAAGATAATGGGTATGTCCCATAAAAAGAAGAAATTAAGAAGAGATGAAGGAATGTTGACCCATCAAAAACTTTGTAATTTCAATCTACCAATTACCAAAAGATCTCTAAAAAATGAAAACTGTATTTGAAAACAAAAAATTATTATCATTATAAAGTAAAACTAAAAAAACTTAAAAATAAATAATATCGTCAGGACTAAAATAACTTAACCCACATCTTATTTCTTTGTAATTGGTTTCTAGCGCCTTGCTAGGTTCTTAATAAATTTGCCGTTCAAAAAAAAAAAAACCCCATCTATATATACATAAAAAAAATTACACACACAAACCAACGTTATATTTAAATCCTTGTTAATCTTGTTAAAATAGCTATATTGCCTTTCACAAACCTATTTGAATACGAACTAACTCTATCTAAATGACCTACGCTCACACAATAAACACATGTTTTAGTAACTTTAGTCTTGAGTTGAGATTGAACTCATCAAATATATTTCTTTAGAAGTAATTATTAACCAGTCAACTAAAAGTTTCATTGCGAAAGTAAGGCTATGCGCAGTGATGATCAAACTCACGGGTGAGAGATCAAAACACCCACCTCATCTCACGTGTGAGTCCCCAATTTTGGAAGAGTGAACGGTGTTGGTAATCGACTCACCATTGGTGAGTGGTAAATGTTTAATGTTTTTTATTTGGTGTGTGAGTGTGTATGAGGTATTTAATGAAGTATATTTTGTAGAAAGTGAGTATTTTAATGAAAGGTGAGTGAGTAGTGACCAATAAATGTGAAAGGTGAGTGAATAGAAGTGAAAGAAAAAATTAAAGTGAAGATGAGATAAATAGTGAGTGAGCGCTGCCACTCCCTTTAGCCTAATGGCACATGAGAAATGCCCGGTAGTGGTCTATTTGAAAGACATTTCATTTTCATCTTTTATGTAGGGATCAATGTTGGTGATAACATAACATTTTATGTAGGGTTTGGTGGTCGTTACTAAAATCCTCATAAAATCACACTTCCATCATTTGATTTAGATTGCACTTATCATTTTAAGACCATTTACTAGATCTTTAAGATAGATTCACATTTAAATAATGATCCTCTTAGTCGTTTAATAATTGGCTAAAAAACCCGTATCTTGTAATTGTCTAATTCTAGCTCCTTGCTAGTCGTTTAATAAAGCTGCTGTTCAAAAAAAAAAATCATGTTTTGACATGGGATAGCAGACTTTTCTATCCTTATTACGAAAGATTGTAACGAGTTGTTGTGTTTCGTTATTTCCTTACATATTGATTTTAAACGTAAAAACATGACAATGTTATCTCGGGTGTGTTTGGCGAATAGCTTTTATGAGCATTTAGCAAGCATCAAGTAGCTTTATTTTTTTTCTTCCGAAATGTTCATTTTCTAACGCTCCATGAAATAGCATTATTATGTAACTAAAGATAGTCATATGCTCAAATTCGTACAATTCATCAACGAGGCATAAAGTTTATATTGGTCTCAAAATCTTTCTTATCGTTTGAGCTTAAACAATGAAATTTTAGCCGACTCAATTATAACCTTGTAAATAAAGTTAGCATAGTGCAATACTAATATTGTTAAAACAAAAGAATATAAGAAATAAAAAGCACCAAATCATGAAAAATTAAAAATAAGAAAAGTTTAGTTCTCCACTATCAAAAAATATTTGGTGTCCTTCGATGATTCTCCTCCGAGACAGGCCACTCTTTTTGACGACATTGTTTCTCGTTCCTATTTTTGGTGCGTTAATAGATGTATTGCCTCTTTTTCTTGGGAGACTTGGTTGAAAAACCCTAATCTGATCTCCTTGTAATGTTTTTTTTCTAGCACCTTGCTAGTTGAATAAAAGTTGCCGTTCAAAAAAAAAAAAAATTTGGTGTCACAAATTGTGAAGCCAAGAAGTAAAAGTTCAAAACCACTATAAAAGAGTTAAAAGTTCAAATTTAATGTGGCATTACTTTTTGTTTCAAAATGTTTTAAGGATTACAACACTTTTAAGTTCAACTTTTTTTGGAGATAAAAGGAATAAAATTCAAAAAATAGGGCATAATGTTGAAACCTTTGTAATTCTACAAATGTGCTGGGATAGAATACGAATCCTTTGATAACTCAAACACTAGAAAAAGTAATTAGTTCTTTATTCTTATTGTTATAAAATGACATGGCATATTAAATTCCACATAAACCTTTTGGAAAAATTTAAGTCACTTTGCCTCTTTAACTGTGTTAACGAGAAGAAAATTATTCCTCTTGTTGTCACGGAGGTTCATTTGCGCCGACTTTGAGCTATTCAAAATGATAATCGTTGTGCGATTAATCAGCTCGCAATATCGAGTCGAAAACCCAAATAGAAAAATAAAAAAAACTTTATTAAGCACATATTCGAAAAATAAACATATGTGAAACACGAATGACTATAATTAGTAAAAATAACAAAAATTAACCTATTTTACATACACTTTTTACTAAATACTTATTTTTTTAACAAAAAAAAGCCAATATACTCAGGAAATGCGTAAGATTTGACTAGGTAAATTGCGAATTTTTGAAAATTGATCATTCTCTTTCAATTGTCTTTTTGAATCACAAATGAGTTTGTATGAAGAAGTTATAGTCAAAATACCATAACAATTAAACGAGAAAAAGTTGTTATGGTATTTTGGCCATATATTTCTCATACAACTCATTCTTGGGCTATTCAAAAAGCCACTCAACGAGAAAAGGATATCTACAACTTTCATATTTTGAGCTGATCGTGAAAATCTAAGGAAAAAGAAAAATATAACAATTTTTAAAAATTCGTAAAGTTGAATAGCAAGGCCAAACCTTACGAGTTTTTAAAAATTGTTATATTTCTCCTTTTCTTTGGTTTTCACGCTTAGCCCAAAACATAAAATTTGTAAATCTTTTTTTTGTCAATTGGCTTTTTGAATCACACAAAAAGATGTTCGTGTGAGGAAATTATGGCCAAAATACCACAACAACTTTTTCTCTAGTTTAGTTGTTGTGGTATTTTGGCTATAAGTTCCTCATACAAACTTCTTTTCGCGTGATTTAAAAATCAACTTGACGAGAAAAAGAGATCTACAACTTTCATATATTAAGATAAGCGTGAAAACCGAAAGAATATGGGCAATTTTCAAATATTCGCAAAGTTTGTCTTCGCTAGTCAAATCTTGCAGATTTCATGCAGAGGTGCAGCCAAAAAAATTTCTTTAAGGGGGCACATTTCCATAATTTTTAGAATATAAAAAATTGGTTCTTTTTTTTTAACGACGGATTTATTAAAAACTAGCAAGAAGCTAGAAAAGATTTACAAGCAAAAGGTACAAGGATTTTTAATCCAAGTAACCAATTTAGTTTAGAATTACAACGATATTAACACCAATTAAAAGAAATTTGAACCAATTTATTAAAAAGAAGCTCCCTATGTGGATTCGTAGCACCAAAAGCAACTGATTTCTGAAGCGCCAAATTAATCACCACTTCACATAACAAACACCTTCCAAGAACTCTTTCAGCCGCTTAGAAAGCCGAGAGGAATTAAGCCATAGAAGCCAATCATCATAAGATGCTAAATCAATATCCTCGAGCTCCCACCAATGCATAAGTTCCCTCCATAAATGACAAGCCATTGGACAGGAAAAGAAGATATGGGAACCGGATTCGACAGAGGCATGAAAAAGAGGGCAAACAGTAGTCAATATATCAATACCTCTAAGGGAAAGATTCAACCGAGTAGGCAGCTTATCCAAACGAAATCTCCAAGCAAACACATTAATCTTGATGGGCATAACTTTAACCCACCTTGTAGCGACTTCCTCCTTTGAAAGAATCGAATCATCAATAAGTTAACGAACATATTTAACAGAAAACTCACATGTAGCTTCTAACGACCAGACCCAACGGTCCGGGATATTTGTCAATATTAGACCATCCATGCGGGATAAAAGAAAACCGAGTTGTTCTTCCTCAGCACCACCTCTAGGAGGTCGACGAAAAGTATCAACCATGGAAGTATGACTAATTTTTTCGACAATTGTTATTTGTTTGTAGTTATCCAAAGCATAAAGTCTCGGGAATTTATGCTTTAATGCCAAATCATCTAACCAAGGATCCTCCCAAAACAAGGTGTTTAACCCGTTGCCCACCTTTTTGTGAATTAAATCCAAAAGATTAATTCCTTTTGTGCAAAGAACAGTAACCTCACGAATAATGTCTAATCAAGGAGAGCGTTTAGACAAATAACTTAGGGAATTAAGAGCACCGTCTTCACCATAAATAACTTTTATGAATCTCGTCCATAGACAAGAACCATGAGAAAAAAATTGTCAAACCCATTTAAAGAGAAGAGCTCGATTAAGAGCATAGAAACTGGAAACTACGAGACCACCGTATTTCTTAAAAGCTAAGACCTTATTCTAACTAATCCAAGCCATTTTTCTTTCCGACCCGTCCACTCAATTAAAAAAGTTTCTTCTAATCGATTCCAAGAGCTTTAACACTCCCGAAGGAACTTTAAAGATAAACATATGGTATAAAGGAATGGATGTTATAACCGATTTAATTAAAGTAAGTCGACCACCTATTGAAAGGGTTTTAAGCTTCCATTTGGATAAGCGAGAGGACACTTTAGCAACAACGTCATCCCAAGATTTTATTCTAGACATCGCACCTCCAACCTTAACTCTAAGATGAAAAAAGGAGTGGTAAAAATCAAACAACCCATAGTTGTGGCTGTTGCGTCGACTTCTTCTAGACGAGTGCTAATTCTCATAAGTTTACTTTTATGAAAGTTTATTTTCAGACCCGAAGCTAAGTGGAAACACTTCAAGACATTAACAATGGTGCGTATGTTCAAGGAGTCCCATTTACCCACGAAGATAGCATCATCTGCAAAGAAAATGTGAAAAAGTGTCAACGAGCTATCAATAGAAATACCCGAGAACAAACCTGCATTCGTAACTTTAGAAAAAGATAAATGCAAACTTTCCATTATCAAGATAAATAGAATGGGAGATAAAGGATCCCCTTGTTTTAAACCCTTGTGAAATTGGAATTCTGATGTAGGGCTTCCATTGACGAGAACCGATCCCATGATAAAGTTAAGACAACCATTTATCCAACCGCACCACTTATCACTAAAACCAAACATCTTTAAAATATCTTGTAAGTAATACCACCATATATTGTCGAATGCCTTTTCGAAATCGACTTTAAAGACCATAGCTTTAAACTTCTTATGCTTGCACCACGAAAGAAGTTCATTAAGAATAAATGGACCGTAAAGAATTTGGCGGTTGGAAACAAAAGCTTATTGGACGTCATTAATAAGACCCGAAATGACAAAGCTAAGTCTAGTAGCTAAAATCTTGGCAATAATTTTATAAAGGCTTCCAATCAAACTTATAGGACGATAATCTTTGACGAATTTTGCATCATGAATCTTAGGGATTAAAGCAATGAAAGATAATTACATCCTAGGGGAAAAGTACCTGAAGCAAAAAATTCTTTAACGGCTGCCACAATATCATGTTCTAAAAGCTTCCAATATCTACGAAAGAACTCAAAAGTGAAGCCGTTAGGACCGGGGATTTATTCGTTCCACAATCTTAAACCGCACTCTTTATCTCCTCATTAGATACTTTTCGTTCGAGATCAGCTTGTTGCTCCAGTGATAACCTATTAGTGAATTGATCAGCCGATAATCGTGGAGTTGTTCTACTATTTAAGTGGTGATTTGCAGGGGTTTGTGGTACCACTATCGCTGTCTTGCGTTAAGCCTTGCAGATGAGGGAGAATGTAGGTTTAGACTTAACCAAGTCTTGACCTTTTCCTTAGTTTAGTAGAAGACACGCCGCGAAGGGTGTAGGGCTTCGCGTGGAGAGTTCCCATACCGGTAACCATCACGAAGATGATTTACGCCACTAGAAACTATTCGAAGGTTTCTAGGTATAATTGGGAGTAAATCCCTTTCGAGCTCAATGGGGAGGCCTTCAATTCGAAGGGGAGGGTACGTTATCAAGCCCCTCAGTCGAATGTAATGTTTGCATCTATGAATGCATTGCTTTTGACTTGAAAACCATAAACAACATCGAAGCCTCTGAATCAAAGTTTAAATTTTGCGCGCGTGATTTGCGCATTTAATGCAAAGCCCACTTGATAGGGTTTAGCTAAGATTTAATGCATGTAAATACTCAACAGTCTCTCCTTGGTCAACGTGATTGTCAAATCACACTTTATTTTAAATTTGAAATCCAGATGAGCTATTATCCTACACGTGTATTACGCGGGGAGAGAGTTTACTGCCATATAAGTACTGTCATTAAAACCCCTTTCTTCGATTCTACCCATCTTCGGCCTTTGATTCTTACTTAAACTCCTGCACTTTCAGATCACCAAAAGGCAAGTTATACCGAGTTTCTTACACACATTTCTGTTCCTTCTGAGTACCATGTTTATACTCTAAACTGGCCAAACTATATTCAATGCTCAAATGGGTAAATCGTTGTATACTCATGTTATTCAGCTCGCAAACCTAGCTTCCTCTTAATCAGTTCTTCTGCGATGTGCTTCAATACTTTCACATCCATATCTATATGCTTAATCCTTTTGGTTGTGCCAAACTTACCACATTTATCATCATGTGTAAAGCGTATGGATGTGAGCCAACCGTAGATCTGTTTAGGGGTTTCTTTAACTCTTTTCTTGGTGACAAGTGGTTGACGTTCGTCAAGAGTCCTGAGAAACACATTCCTAACCTTCTTCCCAAAGTTATTACCCGCATCGAGGGTTGGAAAGGCCGCTTCTTCTTTGTTCAAGACTCTGTTTGTAACACCCCACCCGAAACAGGTCAAATGTCACACTTATGGCACCAACGAACGCATGCGGAAGACTTTATTCATAAAAATGGTTCAACAAAGTTCCTCGACAAAACAAAGGAATTAATAGGTCTAGAACATAATGACCTTCAAACGAAAATAAATCCAATACAGAGTTTAATCGGAAGGCAAAAATCCAAAATCCAAAGTTTTAGCAATTTAAATGAAATGAGGAAAACTATCATTCATTCGGTCCACTAAGAGCTCCTAAGCACTCTTCACTCATAACCCAGCTTCCCTCTTATTACCTGCCGCAGAGAAAAGAATTGCGGCTGAGCTAAAAAGCTCAGTGAACAGATATATAAACAAACGGATAGATCAAATATTCAAGGTAAACGAAATGGAACCACCATAAACTGATAGCAGAGATTTCATATATCATAAGAACTGAACGAAACAGATAGTCAACAAAACATATAGAAATGCCCACCGAGCTCAAACAAATGTCTAAAGCATGACACATGCTTAGACCCTACAATCAAAAGCATATCATATCGTATCAAATTGTACATGGGAGCTGCAGCTCCAGATGTACCCTACAATGTGCAATGGGGTGTTGGCACCACACTAAGCCATGCACCAAATCATATCCAAAACCTACACATATTAGCCTAGGATGCATCCATACGCCCCCTACAATCAAATCAAATCATATATGGCCAAGTGCATAAAAGAGCACACACAAAAATAGGGACGCAGTGGACTGATCACACCGCCACAGATAGTGTCCCGCCATTAGTGCCACAATGACGCGGCCATGGTACCTCCATGGCAAGTTAATAGCTCGGGCATCGGAACAAAATAAAAAGGTTCATATAACATATCGAAATGAAACATAAATGAAGCATGTATCAAACGAATTCAAAGGGCTCAACGAAGTTATCAAATAAGGTTGCAACAATAACGAATCATAGGATGGGAAACATAAATAAGGATTTCAGCGAGGCAAAATAGATACGGAGCAAAAGTCATGCGAATCCTTAAAAGAAATGATAGAATATCTATACCTTAACAAATTAAATCCGACCTACTCCTTCTTCAAGTAATCTACAAGAATTTGGTAACAAATAATTATTAACCATTTGTACTAACTATTTAGGCGTTACAAGCGTTGCACAATTTTTACCAACTCTCCTTAATACTCTAGTGTATTATATCTAAATTGTATTTTCACTATTTTTAATACCGTGACATCAATAATATAATGTTATAAACAAATGTGATAGAGCCTAAAGAATCTTGTTGAATAGTTTACACACAAAAATGATTTCGTATATATACATATATATTATATGCTTTATAAAAAGTTTAAGGTTTCGCTTTAAAATTATATTCGTAACTTAATCAAATCAAACGTAACATTTTATTTTCCTTTTATAGCTTACTGATGTTTTCTTAGGTAATGTAGCATATTGATTCAATTACATATGGAAAAATGGTTACATACATATTATAAAACTTACTAGATAAAATCGTATACCAAGATTATAAACCATGCTGTGTCCAAAAAGCCAAGTACCATAGACTTGGTTTAATACGAAAAGCGTATACAAAGAACATGACGTAATATAGCTTGTTTATAATAGATACTAGTTTTTCCCGATGCATACTCGTACATATAATAAGTGCTTGTTTATATAGTATTTTATTATACTATACATTATCATTTTTAATATTAACAACTAACTAGATTATACATCTCGCATGCAGGTTATCATCTTCATTAGTACCTGACATAGTTTCAGTTTTCATGGTCTGCTTCAAAACTTTTACTTCTTTTTAGAATGTTAAAACTCTTGTTATATAACTATGGTTTCTAGCCTCGCGTAGGATACAACATGTTTTAAAATATCTTATAATTTTATGATGGCGCATTATATCCTATTAACAGATAACAAATATTTTATACCATAATACTTATATGTACAGTATATATATGATTATGTACCAACAGATGGTGTCGAAGATTACGCAAACCAAGCTAAACGTGAAGAGATAGAAACTGAAACAAGAACGCGGACGCTAAGAATAGACCCGAAACTAGGATCCAGTAACGAACACCAACCCAAATACGAACTCAAACTAGAGCAACGAAACAAAAATCCTGGACAAAACACGACCCAGAATATACCTAACATGAACCCAAACTTGGCTTCTACTACTCTCCGACCCTTCTTGAATATGCAGGCAAATTTTTGGTTTGTAATTTGTTTGTGATTTGTGTTGAGAGGTTTTGAAAAGATGCTTATAGAGGTGATATGATGTAGTTATAGGATAAATGCTAAAAAAAACTGTTCGACAGATTTTGGAGGATGATGTGGGCCGATTATTTCTTACTAAGCCAGCTTGGAAGGTTCAACTTAGACTCATTCAAAATTTTAATATTTATCACTAACTTCTTTTATATCTTATTTTGATAGTTGTAAGAGCGGACTTTATTTTCGTATGTACTCATACAATTATATTGTTATTATCTTAAGTTATTGTTAATTTATATTAGTAAGTTTAGGTTATTATAATTCTTCCCATCTAAAAAGAAAATTTCAACCCTGAAATTAATGTCAAAACAAATTAAGCGGGAACGCACCAAATCATGAAAAAAATGTGGATAGTGAGTAAGCATCATTTCTTCGTTTTCCCCAAGTAGCCTCACGCTCAGGATGATTTTGCCAAATAATTTTAACAAGCGAAATGATTTTCTTTCTTATGACTCGCTCTTGACGATCTAAAATAACCTAAGGCTGTTTAACATAAGACAAATCTTCTTGAATATTATCTGACGGATTTGAACAATATGCAATAGATGATAGTTGTAGCCTCTCAAAATAGATACACAAAACACATTATGAACATGAGATAATTGCGGAGGTAACGCCAAACAATAAGAAACTTCACCAACTCTATGTAAGATTTCGAACGAACCTATAAATAACGGACTTGATTTCCCTTTTAAACCAAAACGTCGAACATCCTTATATGGAGATACCTTAAGAAACACATTATCCCCGGGTTTTAATTCTAAAGGTCTTCGATGACGATCGACATAATTTTTTTTGTCGTGACCTAGCTTCTTTAAGATTCTCTTTAGCAGCTTTTCATTCGTCACTTCAACCAATTCCGGACCTTCTATAATAATCTCTCCAACTTCATTAGGATTGTTCTAAAAAAAACTCCTCAAACATGCCATTATCTTATCATACTCTATCTCATGTCATAACAAAAATAATCTAATCTAATATCTCATGCTACTATCTCTTTAATCGCTTACTAATATTACAATAAATAGTTGTTCTACACTTTCGGTCATATAAATCGCAAAAGAATCCCCCTTGATAATTTCATGCCAACTATTATTGTAAGCAAACTCAACTAAACACACGTACTTGTCCTAATTTGTCGTCCGATCCAAAGCGCACGATCTCAACATATCTTATGGAGTCTGAATAGGGCGTTAAGCCTGTCCATCAGTCTAAGAGTGAAAAGTGGTACTAAACCTAAGTCTTGTTCCCCAAGCATCCTACAAACCTTTCCAAAAACATGAAGTGAATAGTGAATCCCTATCACACACGATTGATGTAGGCGTATCATGCAACCAAATAATCTCTTGCTGAATAATCTCTGCCAACTTGATAACTAAGGACCCTTGCTGAATAGACAAAAAGTGAGCCGACTTAGTCAACCGATCAAACACAACCCAAATTGCATCATTCTTTTTAAAGGTGCGAGACAACCCTGTTACAAAGTCCCTAAAGAATTGATCTCACTTCTAAGTCAATGTCTAGAGGCTGAAGAAGATCACTTGCACTTGATGATCATTTTAACTTGTTGACACGTTAATTCAAATTCGCCATAATTCTACCACATCATGTGTCATACCATTCCACCAAAATTTTGCTTCAAATCTTTTACAACTTGTAGAGTCCGAATGAATACGAAATGAAACTGTGGCCTCAGTCAACAACAGCTTCTCGAAAGAGGAATCGTCAAGAAGCTACCACATAATAATATACTTTACCATAATCACAACCATGATCGTTCCACCCGAAAGTTCCATCATGCTTAACCCTCTTTCCATATATTTCACCACCGACCAGAAGTCACCATCTTCCTTTCTGAGCTCCATGATCCATAAAATAAGGTTAGTTCAATCTTAGTTAGCTATATAACCTTCTTAACCATAACAACTAACTCGACTTCTATGAGCTCTAAATCTTGATAATCTATTGAATTTATATGACAAGCTATAATTCAGAGTTCTTCTACTAAGTGCTCGCACCATATAGCCTTGCCAGATGATACTAAATATTGTGCATCAAAAATCCTTGGAAAGTTCCCAACCTACACCTTTGTCTCATATTTAGTCTCCTTTAGTAAAAAAAAAAAAAAAAAAAAAAATAAAAAATATATTTGAGGCTATGTGATTGGTGAAGATGTCACAGTTTTTTGTTTTTTTTTTATGCTCCTTACTAATAATGTCTCCAAATCGTAAGTATCAAAAACACTGCTGCCAACTCTAAGCCATGTGCAGATAATTCGCCTCATATTATTTCAGTTCCCGCGATGATAAGCGATAACTTTCCATTTCATTAACTCAGCCAGACCTTTCTTTGATGTTATCACTATAAAATTTGGTATCCACCTGTCCCAGAAGGAAGAGTAATTACGGCAGAAGAAACCAATCTCCTTTTCAGCTATTCAAAACTCTTTTCTCACTCCTCATTCCAGACAAACTTTTCTCCTTTCCACATAAGTTTTGTCAAAGGTAAAGTAAGAAGTGAAAACCCTTCCACAAATCCTCAATAATAAACCCCAAGCCTTAAAAAGCTTCTAACTTTCGTCATCGTCGGCGGTCTCGGTCATTAAGTGATAGCCTCAACCTTAGCAGGATCCATAGTAATACCATCAGTTGATACAATGTGACCTAAGGACGCTACGTATCCAAACCAAAAGTCATACTTCGAGAATTTTGCCTAAAGCTTCTTCTGACGCAAGATTTCCAAACACAATACGAAGATAATCTTCTTGCTCCTCTATCGTCTTCAAATACACCAAGATGTCATCAATGAACACTATGTCAAATATGTCCAAGTACTCATGGAGAACACGATTCATCAAATCCATAAAAACAGCCAGAGCATTAGTCAATCCAAACGGCATCACAAGAAACTCATAATGACCATAGTGGGTACGAAAGGCTATTTTAGAAATGTCTTGCTCCTTTAAACGTAGCTGATGATAACCCGACCTCATATCAATCTTTGAGAAAAACTTTAAACCCTCAAGCTGAGTAAACAAATTATCGATTTGCGGTATAGGATATCTGTTTCTAACTGTAATACGATTCAGCTCTGTATAATCAACACACAACCTCATGCTACCATCCTTCTTCTTTATAAATAAAACTGTGCACCCTATGGAGATACACTCGATCAAATTAAAACACGTTCTAGATGTTCTTGTAGTTGGTCTTTTGATTCTTTCAATTCAACGGGTGCCATTCTGTACGGAGCTTTAGAAATAGGTGAAATATCATTCTAAACGACTAGGATTCTATCTCATCCACTTTTACTGTTCGAGAAACTTCCCGAGACGTCATATGATCTCCATAAGTTCATGTTATATGATGTAATTATTATCACGTTGGCCAGGCATCATAATACTTGCATCACATAACCATGTCTTTATTTCCATCATATTCTACCTCGAGTCATGACTAAAACATTCTATTAGTGCCAGAAATCAACGCACATTTAATACTTCACAAGATAGGTGGTATTGCGATCTTGCATTAGGAAGATATGCAAACTTACTGATGACTCTCACGTTATGTCTATCCAAGTGAAGACCTTAATTGATGATAAAAAACCTTCATAAACATGAGAAATCAATGTTCGAGCTTTAAGAGCAGAGATGATTTTAATGGGCTTACCAAGCCGGGAACCGTGGTAAATGAATTCAAGATTGTTAAAATCGCCAAAGATGACACGTTTCGTATGACAACGATAGTAGTTTGATGTTCAGTAAATCAATCCATGCCAAGAATAATATCGAAATTACTCTTTTTCAAAGAAAGCAAATTAGCATAATGAATCTTATCATCAACACGTACGGACAACGCCTAAACTCATGACTAATAACAACAATATTCCGCATAGGAGTAGTAATGGATAAGGCATGATTTAATGGTGTAGATGGAACTTTAAGATGTTTAGCAAATGTAAGAAGAACTACAGAATGCATCGAACCGGTACCAAATAAAACAAAAACATAACAATCGTACATATAAGAGCTCCCAGAACGGACGAAAGAGTTTCCAGAACGGACGAAAGAGGCATCTAAACGGTTGACAGGTGAATCAACAAAGACGAATTAGAGATAAAGATCGAAATTCGAAAGAATGTGACGAAACCTAAATGTCTACCCAATCCACACAGGTCGTAACCTAAGTTTGACAGGACGAACCTGGAGGTCTGATACCATAATTGTAACACCCTAACTGAAACGGGTCAAATGTCACACTTATGACACCAACGAACGCATGCGGAAGACTTTATTTATAAAAATGGTTCAACAAAGTTCCTCAACAAAACAAAGGAATTAATAGGTCTAGAACATAATGACCTTCAAACGAAATAAATCCAAATACAGAGTTTAAACGGAAGACAAAATCTAAAATCCAAAGTTTAAGCAATGGGGAAAAGCGATCATCGATTCGGTCCACTAAGAGCTCCTAAGCACTCTTCACTCATAACCCATCTTCCCATTTATTACCTGCCGCGGAGAAAAGAAATGCGGCTGAGCTAGAGGCTCAGTGAATAGATATATAAACAAACGGATAGATCAAATATGTAAAGTAAACGAAATGGAATCGCTATAACCTGGTAGCAAAGATTTCATATATCATAAGAACTGAACGAAACGAATAGTCAAACAAAACATATAGAAATTCCCAACGAGCTCGAAATATATGTCTAAAGCATGTCACATGCATAGACACTACAATCATATCATATAAAACTGTAAATGGTAGCTGCAGCTTCAGATGTACCCTACAAAGTGTGCAATGAGAGCGATGGGGTGTTAGCATCCCACACTAAGCCATGCACCAAAACGAAACGAAAATAAGTACCTAGGGTGCATCCATACGCTCCCTACAAATCAAATCATTATGCCAAATGGCATAATATAAGCTCACAAAACAAAAGGTAACGCGGTGGACGATCGACAATAATCAAGACCGCCACAGATAGTTGTCACGGCCCATTTGGAGCCTCACTGACTCGCCCATGTACCATCACATTCTATTTAGCTCGGGCATCGGAACAGAAACAAAGGGTTCATATAGCATAACGAAACGAAACATATTATGTCTAAAAGATCATGTCAAAACCAAACGGATAAGTTCATATCATGACAATATCAAATAAAGCATGTATCAAATGAATTCGAAGGGCTCAATGAAGTTATCAAATAAAGTTGCAACAATTAACGAATCATAGGATAGGAAACATAAACAGGGATTTCATAGAGGCAAATACATACGAAGCAAAAGTCATGAGAATCCTTAAAAGAAAGGATAGAATATATGTACCTTAAACAAAATCAACGCGTACCCGAAAACACAACTTACTCCTTCTTGATATCCACTTCCTGCACAATACAAATGCAAAACAAACATATATTTGGCAGTTTTTGTCTGTTTTTGGTCATTTAAGCTCGTTTTTAGAGGTAAAAGATATGTGTAATTAAGCACTTATCAAAAGTCATGATCAAACATATGAATAAACTCATATCATGGCAGTGTCAAATGAAGCATATATCAAATGAATTCAAAGGGCTCAACGAAGTTATCAAATAGGATAGCAACGAATATCAAATCATAGGATGGGGAACATAAATAGGGATTTCAACAAGGCAAATAGATACGGAGCAAAAGTCATGAGAATCCTTAAAAGAAAGGATAGAATATATGTACCTTAAATAATTCAACGCTTACTTGACAAGTCAAATCAACTTATTCCCGCTTCAAAGTATCTACATGAATTTAGATACCAATTATTATTCGGTGATGTAACTATTTTCTACTTTACTTCATCTCTTATAGTTGTTTACTATGTACTTATTATTGTTTCTTTACTTGAAATCAGCGGTAGTGTTATATACAAATTACAAACATGATAAATGTTCTTTCAAGAAATTTCCGTACGTATGGCATCAAGTACCTCATTGACCCAACTTTAGAAAACATATACATTAGCTGAAACGTTGATTAAATAGCTTAATATGTGAATTGATAACTTTCATAAAATTGATCATATTTAATATATCATTAAATCGTCAACTATATATAATTGATAAAAGAAACATTCTTGAAGCTAATACCTACATCTTCTTTCTCATTTGAAATATACCAGAACTAGTTTCATATATCTGACTTCTTGACCTCTTTTGTTAAAGTTAACATCTATGTCTAAAATCTTGACGTTAGTAAGTATTTACATCATGTCATTATTATGTTTCTATATCATTGCAATATAAAAAAAAGTAGACATTGTTTATAAAATAACCGGTTCAAATTTGTTATTCTAATAGATCATTCGAAGATATTCATGCAAAGCATCTGTTCTTTATGAGCCATATATTTGTACATCATTTTCACCTAGCTGGTAACCATATTTGGAGATCATATTTCCTATTTTAATTGTCTTTTTTTTACGTTAAACGGTTATGCATTCAAACAAGAGTCCATGGTTTACCTCGAGATAAGACGATAAATCGAAACCGAAACCGAACACAAGTGCGAATAAAAAAAATCGAGCACCAGCACTAGAGTTCAGCGAGACACGATCTAACCCAACACCCAGACGTACACAAACATCTATACGTATAAATCACGACCCAAAACCTTAACCTACGCTTGAACCGAAACTAGGATCCAGTCACGAACACCAACCCAAATACGAACTCGAACTAGAGCAACGAAACAGAACTTCTGGACACAAACCCAAAGCACTATCACAGCCCCAAACTAATGGGTTCTATCAGCCTTCGACCCTTGTATTTTTGCAGAGAGAATTTTGGTTGGTTTTGCTTTTGAGATTTATAAAAGGAGTCTATAGGTTATATGAATAAATCTAAACTAACTAGTCGTCAAAAACGGGATTTGGAGGAGTTAATGGGCCAGATATTGTGGTGACTAAGTAAGACGTGGGTTTTGAATTTAACTCATTCAAATCTGTGCTAGATAATAGGTTTATTATTTTTTTTAATTATACTTAGTGATATTATTGATATAATACTTACTAAAATGATAATTTGGACTTTCGGGTGTTATAATTCTTCCCCTCTAAAAGAAATTTCGTCCGCGAAATTAATGTCGAAACTTAAACGGAAACGTACCAAATCGCGGAAAGAAATGTGGATAGTCAGTCTGCATCATTTCTTCGTTTTCCTAAGTAGCCTCACGCGCGGGA
Source organism: Tanacetum coccineum (assembly GCA_026074375.1). Lineage (NCBI taxonomy): Eukaryota > Viridiplantae > Streptophyta > Magnoliopsida > Asterales > Asteraceae > Tanacetum > Tanacetum coccineum. Next base: position 346 of record BQNB010075813.1, on the reverse strand, counting down.
TGATTTTTCCAAAGAACTTTAACAAGAGGAATGGTTTTCTTTCTCATGACCCGCTCTTGACGATCTAAGATAGCCTCAGGCTCCTCAGCAAAAGACTAATCTTCCCGAATTTTATCAAACGGATATTGGACAACATGATACGGATGATAGTTGTAACCTCTCAAAAGAGATACATGAAACACATTATGAACATGTGATAATTGCGGAGGTAACGTCAAACGATAGGAAACGTCACCAACTCAATCTAAGATTTCGAACGGACTAATGAATCGCGGACTTAATTTCCCTTTCAACCCAAAACGTCGAACACCCCTACACGGAGATACTTTAAGAAACACACGATCCC
>BQNB010075812.1:0-29813 GCA_026074375.1 Tanacetum coccineum | reverse complement strand
AGAGGACAGACAAATTCATGATAATCAACAGAATAGTAATCTTATGATTCTTGATATACAATTCAACCTTGTATCATGTATAAAGAATACTAATTACACGATCTTTCTCTGTTGAGCATTACAAACACGACATACTAATCATAATACTTCGGCCGCTTGTACTTTGAGCTTTACTAGCTAAATGGGCTTATATATTTGATCTTTTATTACTTAGCACTAACATGTATAGCAATTACAAAACCAATAAAAAGAATGTATTGTATATTTTTTTTGACCTTTACCTGGCTTAAAAATCAGCAATGAATTTCTTTCCAAATATAACATTTGAGTTATAATTGAAGGAGGTTCACCTGTACCAATTCTGAATAAAGCTTACATCTGTAAAAGTTAAAATGACCTCATTAGAACAATATAGTACACAAATAATAAAGCGTATAATGTGAATACCTATATATATATAAAGGTTGTGTAATATTTTTGGTATGATGATTAACTATATGTACTAAAAATAATGCATGAGCTAATTTTCCGTTCAGAAAGCGTTTGCAAAAGCAATCAACACGTCGATGGTGACTATTTTAATTCATAGAGATTACATATAAATTGGGGTTTGCTTTGGTGATGTGTAGAGTTATTTCTTATGGTGTTCAATTCTAGAGTAAATTAGAGCTAAAACTGTGAATAAGTGTCCTTCACATGTTGCACTCGTTCATTAAATTCAACGCTTTTTTATACCATAAAATAAACTTATCAAACAAACACTATATATATCAGCTTATGTTCTCATAGACGCTCTCATCATTGTGTATAGTTCTATCTAAGGTGTTTGTATTAGCTTAGTGAAATCTGAAAAGCTTAACACATTATGTAGACGGTTTGCCATCTAAGTAAACATCAAACAGTTAACACAATAATGGTTACATCTTCTGTTGTAACATATCAAAGAAATCTATTATATTAACATGGATATGTTACATGATATCATACAGAACTGAATAATAACAACAAACAAACTAAAGGAATATAAAATTATACCAGCAAGTTCCTCGGTTAAAGCACTCATATCATCACATTAGAGCTACATCCAAATCCAAGGTGTTTATACCACGGGTAACAACCTGAATACATAAGAACTGAATAACTCATAGTCACTATCATATGACAAGAACTAAAAACAGTTAATTAGGAGTTGCTGTTAGAACTAAAAAAACTCGACTTTTAGATAATAGGGTGCTAACTTTTGCTTTAAGAAACTAATTAGGTACATTCTTACGACTGTACTTCTTTAAGATGCAATAACCAATTTTTTCCTAATGCGGTGTTTGGGTTAACAACTATAGTGTTGATGAAATGCAGTAGGTGTACCTAAACACTTGTTAAAAGGTACTTATTATGTTTCTAATTGGTAGAAAAGTATTAGCTTATTGAAACAGCATAGGCTATTTCAGATAAGCTGATTGAATGTGGATACAATATGCAATGTTCATATATAAATAAGGGTGTCACTTTAGGGTGATCTCCATGTTGGTTATGTTTTTCTTTTTTTCTCTAAGGCTCAAGTTGATGAGTAATTATTTTCGTAAAGGCTCAAACTGGTTATGTTAATCAGGAATGGTGACCAGAAAATATCAAACTGAAACACTAAAAGTGACAAGATGTTCGTACCATTATCACTCATTGACTAAGATTGTTCTCCTGAACTTAAAATGAAGATGCCACTACAGGAAAAATATGAGACATACTTAAAGGTGGATTGTAATAAGAAAAGATATGCGCAGAAAATACCTACTGCCGAGCTCGCTGAAGCTCTTGCTCAAGTTGGGTCAACTTCATTCTGCTACTTTCTAGCTGTTGGGTCAGCTTCATTCTGCTACTTAAAGGTGGATTGTAATTATTTTCGTCATTTCCATCTGCAACAACATATGTGTTGACATCGGCATCAGGACTTTGGTCGTGTGGCTGTTGTGGGTTTGGTTGCAGAAACTGGTTTGGCTGGCTAGGTACCTGCGGATTTTTGAACCAAACATTTGATTGTTGACCTGTCATCTGCATGTTAAAAGTCTATGCATGCTGCATGTCTTGATCCTGCCAGAAATCATTCATTTCCACTGAATTCTTGGTTTCGGGTGGTGGTAGACACCAGTATTGCAGTGGCTGCACTTGTGGAGGAACATGCACAAATGGCAGTGAAGCCCATGGGATTGGGCTCACCATACCATCAAACCCTGGCAATGAGCTAGAAAACTTCCTGGATGGTGGCGCGTATGCTGAAGGATAAACACGTGAATTCACTTTTCCATTTCTCGAAGGCACTTCATTTGCATTCCTGAAACCATTGTTTTGGTCACTAACATCTTCAATGCCTGGAATATTGTTACTACTTTGATTCAAATTCTCATTATAATTTAGAAAAAAAGAACTAACTTGGCTGATGGTCCTCTGATTACCTACTTGGCCAAAACTAAGATTCTTTTGAACACCATCTTGATTATCTACTAAACCATAACCAATTTTAATACCACCTGATTTTTGCTTGCCAAATACGAACTCCAAGTTATTACCCATATTCCTGTTGTTGCGGTTATTTGCTCCATCATTAACCATAACATTTTTCCCTTTGTAATTTGCAACAGCATCTGTATGAGAATTTCCAAAACCAATGAGTGGTTGAGTAACTTGATTTGTTCTGGTGTTCCCAACTGAACCAATGATAGAATTCACATCCCGGAAACATGGAGTTGGCTGAACCTATAACGACTGCACCAAGTGCCCAAACCGCATTATAATGACCTCCTATTATTTCTTACTTTTTTCACCTACACATTCCATATTTAAACTACATAAATCATAAATGGTTATCTGCTCTACTACCTTTTTGACTTTGCTGCATCTAACTATATATGAAATTCATCAAATGCACCAGTGACTAATGAAAAAATGCACTATAATGACCTTATCCTATTATAAGTTCTCCTTGTTTTTCACCTACAGATTCCAAATTTGAAATATAAGGGTCATTTTATCTTATAAAGTAGTAATCTCACAAACACTCATATAGCAGTTCATATAAAAATTTATCACAACTTTAACAGAAGCGCGTCTTTTACAAATTATAGTATGCTAGGACTCGTAGATAAGCTCTTCACCTTAGAGAGGACAGGAGAAAAATAGGATAAAGGGCATTGTATATTTGCAAGTATTCTGTTTCTAGGAAACTTACAATCGCGCAATTGAGCCTATTGTTCCATAGCTTGTAACCGGAGCTTAAGCTGTCTTTTCAAAAGATAAGCTAGTTGTATCCCTCTGCGTAAAGAAAACATCAATCAGTCAAAAAATATTTGATAAGCTTATAAGCTCCTTTTTAGTGGCTTATGCGAGCTTAACAAATTTTCAATAAGCTCATTATAAGCCCATCAAATAAGCTAAAATAAACACCCTCTTGAACTTAAACGTCAAATAATCCTACTAATAAACTAATCTCTATAAAAGCCCCAATTCTAAAAAGTAGCCAAATTTCATATCATAACCAACCAATTCGAGCTATAAACACAAAAATTAAACTCCTGGTAACATAAATAAATAAACTAACATAGCTATTAAATTCAAAATCAAATTAACACAAAATAAGGGACAAAATAGAAAGAAACAAAATATTGTACATCATTCAGTTGTAGCAGCGATTAAACTAAAAGAAAACCTAATAATCCAAACACCAACACTTACTTTCAGTTTAATTAAATATAGAAAACAAAAGGAATGAACTTTTATTCATAAATTTAACATTAAAAACAAATATAAAAATGTTAAAAACTATAAACGGTATCAGTTTCATATAAGATGCGAATGAATAGGGAGAAAAATTAGGGTGATTGTTTATGGGAATGATTCAAACTTGAAACTGAAGATTGTGTTTATCATAGGATGTAGGTTAGTTGGTAGGTTTATTAATTTTGTTGTGCAAATCATAACAAAAATCGGATGATGGCATAGTGGTAAAGCCTTACTTTTAATCGTGGTAAGCAACCCATGTTCGAATCCCATAACTGGCATTTTTATTCCGGATTATTTTTCAAAAAGTTTATTGCATAGGTGTCATATAAATGACATGGCCTTATCACGTGACAAAAAATTATCAAAGTGATGCAAGAACCAAGGCTGTCAAGATCGCGATCCCACCTGGGATCGTTTTTGTCTTTGCAAGATTGGATCGAGATCGTAAGATCCTACCAACAGATAAACAAGTCAAACTATTTTTATTTCTACTCATCATCAAATATAAATTTATATAATATTCTCTTGAAAATGTCAAAGTTCAAATTTAAAATATCAAAGTAAAAGTAAAACACAAAAAAATCAAGTTTCAATCGTCACATTCACGATTTAACGGAATAAAATTACATAACATGCGTAATAAACGTCTCAAAACAAAGTACTTCACTAGTATCACTACAACTAAGCTATCTAATTAAAACTTAAAGGTTAATAGTTAAAACTATAAAAAGGTAAAAGAAAAATCAACAATTACCTGTAAGAAATTTTTTGCTTAAGGTAACTAGAACATGAGAAGAAGAACCCTAATTTGTTTCATGTAATTTCAATTTGGGGAAAGTAGATAATTAGGTTTATTGATTAGAAAATCTAGGAATGAAACGTCAATACTTGTTACTGAGATCAGCGGACTCGTATTGTTCTTTTTTAGGCCTAAAAAAGTATTGGGCTAGTAAGTATGTAAGCAAATAAGTTAGTAACTTGGTAATTTGGTAAACTCGTATCGACACGCGATCCTACGATCTTACGTGCGAGTTTACGATCCTACTTGCGATCCTACCTCTGATGCGATCCTACACTGATCCTACACGATTTTATCAGGTGTACACGTAAGATCGTACGATCTTACGTGTAAACTCGCGAGTTTGACAGCCTTGGCTAGAACCACAAAAAACTTACAAAAAGTTTTCCACACAATGATGTGTCAAGTAAACTATTGAGTGTATTTAAGAGAGAGAATTAAAAAGTAAGTTAACAATGCCACTAGCTTTATGACAAGTCATTTTGTAATTTTTTTTGTATAAATCTCTTTGTGGTTCTAGCATTTTCCAAAAAAAATTAAAAAAAATTAATGACATGGCATTATGACGTGGCATTAAATAGTCAAATGTCTGTTATATATAATGTAGAGATATATAAGCAACTAGGCAAACTAAGAGTAATAAGCTAATCACAAATAAAATATATTTCCAGAAAGTATTGATGAGAAGATTACCCTTAGGAAATGATAAAGTTCAAATCGTTCCCGAGTCGTTTTCTCAACGAAGCGTGAATATTACAAATCTTGTTTCGGTTCGTGATCGCGTGCTTGAATAATCGAAATTTTGGATTTTGGATTCTAAACCTACTAACGCAAAGAGAAAGCATATAAAGGCACGCTAATCTAGGAAATAAGGCAATTTAAAAATCCTAACGACATTTAAAGCAATTAACAATTTAAAACAAACTAATAACCAAATAAGACAAAAATAAAACTCTAAAAACTCAAAATGTAAATTTCTTAAACTAAATGTATTAAACTATTTTTTAAATGACAAAAAATATATTTTTTATATTTTTAAACTATCTAAAACTATTTTTAAAACTAAGTCTAAAAATTAAACTAAAAATACTAAACTTAATCCTAAAAATTTGAGAAAATTTATAAAAATACAAGACATTGTTTTTGAGGTTTACAAAGAAAAACGGTTCAAAAAGCTACTTTCAATAAGCTGCTAAAAATCAAATAAGCAAAATAAGCTGGAAATGAACTTGTATAAGAAATATATAAAAGTAATCCTAAACGAAAAAGACCCAAGGGCATGATGGTTAAGGCATGTGTGTTGTGTGAGGGAGGTCACAGGTTCGAGTCTTGTGATTGTCCCTTTTTGGAAAACGTTTTTTTTATTTTTCTTTTTGAAAAAGCAAAAGATTAAGCTAATATGAGAAACTGTAATAAAGGACTTAAGACTTGAGCTTATTAATAAGCTATAAAAAGACAGTTAAAAGTGACAGTTTGTTTTTATTAGACTTTGACATTTAGTTAAAACTGTCAGGATCTTTTGACTCAATAAGCAATGAGAAAAGCAAATAAGCTGAAACAGACCTAGACCTAAACCTAATAAGCTCTAATGACTAGAAATAAGCAAACAAAATAAATTGACAAGTAATTAAAAGCATTAAGACAGTGGACACAAAAGGAGGTTTAAAGAACTTTTACCAAAACTTTAAGCTAAGATTAAAGGACAAATAAGCACTAGGTATAAGCTAAAAGTTAAAAACAGATAAAGAACTAGATTCAAATTACTAAAATAAGCATGATTTAAGCAATTAAGTTTAATAAAAAGCTAGAAAAAGATGAAATGAAATGACAGTTTGTAACTTTTTTGGACCTTTTTTGTGAGAAATTGACTACTTGCATGAGTTTTAAGACTCAAAAACACATTTGACATACTATAAACTGAAAACAGATTAAGAACAGATTACTATAAGCTTAAATCAATCAAAGTTTATCAAAGATAAGCTAGATTCTAACCATGAATGAATCTGCAGTATCAAAACTTTTAAGAACAAACCAAAACATTGACACCTATTAACTGATTTTTATCCAAAATATTTAAAAGGTTATTTCTAAGTTTAATAACTCAAAACAGATGCTAAATGATGCATATGAAACCAGTTTTTGAACACTAAAACTACTCATTAAGCACTTTTTATAAATATAAGAATCAAACAGTTTAGAATACTTTTGAAATGGCAGACTTGAGATTTTGATCAAACAAACTAAACACTAAACAAAACTTAATCTAAGCTTATTAAATCTAGCATTTAGACCTAATAAGAGCTTATCAAATCCATTTTAATCACTAAAAACACCCTGCACTACCTTTTCCCATGCTAAAATTTCTTAACCCAAACACCCCTTTAAAATTTGAAAATTAATTTTTAAGCTAAAACAGATCTAAATAAGCTACAAAATGCTAAAACAGATTAAGTACTAAGACAATTAAAGACAAATAAGCAAAAATCTTAGGAGAATAAGCACTAGATAATAAGCTAGACTAATAAGCAATTTTAACTAAAAATGGACTGATTCTTTTTAAACTTAAAACAAGCTAAACTAAACTATAAACTAGACATAATAAGCTATAATAAGACAGTATAAGCACATTTAAGCAGAGATAAGCAGATTAATAAGCTGAGAAGGAAATTAAGCTTAAAATAGTAAAAGTAAACTAACCTTGTCCTTTGCTCAAAACAAGCCAGACATATAAACAGATTAAGAACAGTAACTTTGACCTTTCTTTTTATAAAATTGACTTTGGATCCGGTTTTTGTTGTTGGGCTTATATCTTGGGCTGTTTGTTTTAGGCTTATGGATTGGATTTGGAATTTGGACTAAGTATATTCATAGGCTGACCCGGCCTACAAAACGGGTACGGGTTGGCCCATTTATAGATGAATACGTCCCCAGCTTCGTTTTCTCACGCTCTTCCAATCTCGTGCTCGTTTTTGTCCATTTGGCCATATTTTTGTCCTTTTGTAAATATTCGTTACATGCATAATACAATTTACAAAACAGACAAATACAATGTATTTTCTATTTGTTTTTGGTTATTTAAGCTCGTTTTAATAAGGAAAATTGATATGTGATTAAACACATATCAAAACCTAACTCAAAACATTTTATAAAACACCCTTGTAGATTTATGTTTTTATAAAATGATCAAATGCAAGTGAAGAAATGAATATAATCTTATTATGACCAATTTTTTTTTTGTTTTGAATAGATAAGTTAAGCTAACTTCAAATATTTAGTTCAAACACATTCCTCTTTATGGTTAATGATTTGCTAAATATGCCAAGTAATTAACTTAGTTAAATCAATGCAAGTAGTTGTAAGTTAATTGTAAAATTAAATGGTATATCATTTAATTAATTTAAATTTGGAATTTAAATACCAAAAACCTCTTTGTATTGCTTGGTCTCTTGGATAAGCCATTGAAGCATTCTTTCTATATTTACGAGGCTTGGTCTTGTTGTTAATGGGGTGCTTCCTCTTTTTTCTTTCGTAAAAGCTATCTTTACTTCCTTAAACCTTTTATCTTATGTTGGGAAACATAGAGTGAAGTTTTCAATGGGGTTTATCAAGAGGCAACGTCTAGTTATAAGCAAGAGACTCAAACAGGTGAAACATGTTGACTAGCGCGTTGAGTCCTATCTTTGATGCTCTTGCTATAAATAGCACCCTCTTGTCATGTTGAACTTCACCTCTTGCCAAAGATTTCTTGATGTGTTGTAAAAGCTTTAAATTTATATTAATTATTTCTACCAAGTATAAACCAACACACGGGTAAAGTTTAACCCACGTATGTAGTATAATTCTTTTAGGTAAGACCAGGTTGCTCCATGAGATTGTTGTGCCTTAGAGTTAACATATTTTGTAGAAAATATCTTTACATTGTCACGGATCCAAAGACTAAGATTATTGATTATTAAAAGACAAGAATTCCAATTTAACAGGTTTGTAAACAAGTTGATTAAAATATGTTTGTTTAAGCTGAGAAATATGAAGATAAACATATACGCGGATAGAGGTGCACACACAAACAAGGCATATAGGCAAAAAACGACGAGTAATCAATCAATCAAATATCTATTCAATATGATAAGAACTCCTTTCGGCCTTTAATTCTTAACATACCAAATGCATTAAAATAGGTTTGTGGATGATTATATAAAGAACATACTCTCCTAATCAAGTTCGTTAGACATGAGATTAGGCATTAAACGTTATTACACTTAGGTTGATACTAGTTTTATTAACCAATTCTCACAAGATTAATACCGAATTGCTCATAGACAAACATCGTGAAATTATATCAAAGTAATAGAGCCTTTCGACCCAATTCTACCACAATGACAAATCAAACAAATATCAATGATCTTAGCATAGCAATATCGAGTATATCATTCATATAAGCATAATCATGTATCAATAATATATATTCACATCATATATTCTACTTTGCCCAAACAAACATAATGGTACTACTCCATAATCACAGGAAGTAAATACAGAACAAACATATGAAATTCAGAAAACTTCATATTAAAAGATTGTAGAGTTTATACCAAGCGATTACAAGTACAAACGTGATTATACTAGTTTTCCCAAACGAAAAGTTATAATTCAACCCAAGTAACAATTCCAACACAATACTCCTCTGTCACAGAAGTTAAGCAACCGAAATAGCAACTACAAATTTTTTCAACTATGATTATCTCAAGCAAGATAGGATGAACTTGATGCTAGTCCATCCTACTTTACTATTTCTTCTTTAATTTGGTTCTATGTGTTTTCTATCTGAAATCTCCAAGACTTATGTCTGTTATATAGACTCTTGAAGCACTCCAAAACGTAGGGTAGAAGTGTGGGAAGTATATGATCAGTCTCCCATCAATGCAAGGTTTAATCATAGTAAATTTCGCAACTGCGGGTGAAAAGTGTGTCGCACTTCCTCAGAAATGCGCCGTACTTAGCCTTTGAATTAATTGCAAATACCCGCTCACAAGTACGCCATACTTCTTCAGAAGTGAGCCGCACTTGGCTTTTATTTCCTTTATTTTCTTCTTTAGTCCTTTATTTAACGGTCGTTAACGTATCTAACGAATATTCTTCACATTTCTAGTCCTCTTCGCTTCGTTTATTCCAACAATAATAATTAATCAAATAAGTATCTAAAGACGTAATATTTTATATCATTATATAGATAAATAGCATATTAGTGAGGGATATTATATGTATATTTAGAGCGTTATTATTTCTCTACTCTTATTTATCTTTAACGAGGTTTTCAAACCCGCGCTTCGAGGTGGGCCGTTTACGTACTGTGTAGTTTTACGGTATATTTGGATGTTCGTGTTCCACCATGTGGTCAGCCATAACCTAACCCCAAACACCCCTAACAACTTATTACAGCTTAAAAAGTGAAAATAAGATCATATGGCTGAAAATAAACTTAAAGAAAACGGTTTAATATAACATAAGCAAAACAAATAAGCTCAAGGCTCGAAAATAAACAAAAATAAACACCAAATATATCAATGGTTCTGTTCTATACTTTCCTTATAATGTCATAGCAATATGATGCTTCAATACATATATATAACATTATCCAGTTATAAGACTTGCACATAATCTAAACAAAATAATGAACTCGACTACCGGACACCAAATTTGGTGCAGTCACCAACTAAATTTATGGGATGGGAATAGTTATCGTGCTAACATTAGCCACCCATATGCCAACATCAGTTCGAGAATTAAATTTATTTTGGTGTGACCTTTCACGACATTCCCATAGTTAAACATTGCAGTATTGCACTTAAGTCAACTCAACTCAGCTAAGATAAACTTTAATTTAAAGCAAGCATCAGATGCTAAATTAGGAACATAGAAAAAACCAAAAACAAAATAAAACAAAATAATTAAAAAACAGTAAGAAATAGGTTATGATGAATCACCTGAAATCCTAACAAAGGAAGCCATTTTTGCGTTGACTTTGTAGCTCATAGTTTCCTCTGCATATACATTTTCAATAGATAAATAAATAAAATTTATATGTATAGACTAAAGGCAACACTTGCACAATAAATACAAACACTTAAAGCAGAAACCGTATAACGTACATCTTGCAACTAACTTCAATTAGAAAGTTTGCGTATTATGTTTCATGAAATAATAGTAGTAATATAAGCTAATGTAAGATAAAGCATGTCATTAATACGTGCTTGATGGAAGCATGAAGTAGAATAAACTAAATCCTCACCTTTAGAAGATGAAGTTATAGAAAGGATTTTGGTACTGTATAAGCTAATTACAACTATTGCATAAGTGAATATGCCTTGTGACTGCATAGGTAGCTTTGGTTTATAATGTCCACTTAAAATGTAGTAACAAACACCACCAGCCACTATGTCACTATCATCATCATCGTTATGATATCTACTGGGATTAGACATGTATAAAACAAAATACAATTGTCATCATGTTCGAAGACAGTCACACAGACTACTAAGATAGTTAGCAGTGAAAAAAACCAATAAATTGATTCGTTGTTTGTTTCAAGCAAAATCCAAGAACACCAACAAATTAGCATGAAAGATACTGTGTGTAATTAATCATGTTGCTTGCTGCTACATCAAAATATATCAACCTTTTTATATATTTCTAGGTTGATCCGCCTTGCAAACCTATATATATGGCCTAAACTTGATGCCTTCTATAGCTTCTCTACTGAATCCTTGTTGTTTAGGGAATTTTTGGTATTTGCTTTTTTTAACTTATGGTTTCCTAATGTTGTTTCAAATACACACTTTCAATGATGCTTATTGTTAGATATTAGAAAAAGACCTGGTCACCTCGTGTATTTTACCGTTTATTATAGTTCGTAGTTATTAGTTAATCGTATGACGTTCGGTATTGGGTCGAGTAATTAAACCTAACGTGTAAGCCCATACCAAGGCTTTGGGCCGGTTTTGTATGCAACTATATAAGCCTCTTCCATGCCTTGGAAGAGGTGGTTAGTCATTTCATTTACATGTTACACTTTCTCTCTCTAGATTTGGCTAATCCATTTATCTTCCATTGTGTTATGATTTCCAATATCCTACAATTGGTATGAGAGCTCATGGGATGATTAGATCGTTTATGTGTGCGTTTTCTTGGTTGGTTTAGATCAAAGTTTAGGTTTTAGATGGTTATTGCTCTTGTTCTTGGGTTTCATCAATTTTGATGTTAGATGTGTTAAAGTTGATGTTTTTCTAGTTGTTATAACCTTCTAGGACTTAGTTGTGCAAAAGAAACCAACCAAAAACATTCAAAAGGGTGATTTTTAGGTGTTTTTTGGTAAAAAGGTTTAAAGTTCTTCGTAGAGGTTTGGCACACTGTTATAGAGGTTTGGTATACTATTATAGCGGTTTGGTACACTATACTAGAGGTTTGTCAGAGTCGTACACTGTACTAGCGGTTTGTCGTGTAGTATAGCGATTTGGTACACTGGTATAGAGGTTTGGTACACTGTACTAGCGGTTTGTCATGTAGTATAGCGGTTTGGTATACTGTTATAGCGGTTTGGTACACTGTAATGTTATAGAGGTTTGGTACACCGTTATAGCGGTTTGGTACACTGTTATAGCTGTTTGGTACAATGTTATAGCGGTTTGGTACACTGTTATAGCAGTTTGGTTTACAGGTTTTTGAAGACAATTTCTCATAGCGATTTAGGAAACAAACCTTTGCCCATTTCATTTCTTGGTAGCGGTTTGAAAGTTTGTCTTCGTAGCGGTTTACCATTCGTAGCGGTTTGACAGTTTGTCTTCGTAGCGGTTTACCATTCGTAGCGGTTTGTTACAGGTTTATTGAAGATTTTTCTCAAGGTGTTTTGGGAAACAAACCTCTGGCCATTTTTCTTCGTGGTAGCGGTTTGGTATAATTTTTCATAGCGGGTTGACTGTAGCGGTTTGACAGTCGCGGTTTGAGCTCTAATCCAGCGGTTTGATACACTGTTTGGAATTTAGACTATTTTAAATTTGACAAACGTAACAAACTCAAACAACAAAACACTTAAACAAACATCCCCACTTTTAACATACAATCACTAATCATTGTTCGATCAACTTAAATTATTTCACAGTTAATTAAGATGGCTAATATTTCGGAAGATATCCAATGTGCCGATTCTGATACCTGACCACCTATACTTGATAGGACTGACTTCGCATCATGGCAACAACGTATTCGACTGTATTGTCGAGGTAAAGGGAATAGGGTGAACATCTTGAAGTCAATTGATGAAGGACCTTTTCAGATGGGAACATTTCGGGAAACACTTGCTGAAGGGAATGAAGGTGCCTTACATCTTGGTCCAGAACGACCTCGAGTCTATTCTGATCTTTCACCTGAAGATAAGGATAGGTATAACGTTGACATTCGGGCAACAAATATCCTACTTCAAGGGTTACCAAAAGACATCTACACCCTTATCAATCATTACGCTGATGCAAAATACATTTGGGATAATGTGAAGATGCTCCTGTAAGGTTTTGAATTTACAAAAGAAGATCGTAAATCACAACTGTATGATGACTTTGAACACTTCCGTCAGAACAAAGGAGAAACCATTCATGACTATTATGTCCGGTTTTCCAAGCTCATCAACGACATGTGAAACATCAAGATGACCATGTCCAGAATGCAGTTGAATTCAAAGTTTGTTAATAATATGTTGCCGGAATGGGGTAGATTCATAACAGCAGTGAAACTGAACAGAGGATTGAGGGACTCCAACTATGATCAACTGTATGCTTATCTGAAGCAACACGAGGCACATGCCAATGAGAATAAAATAATGTTGAAACGCTTCATCCAACCCAATGTTGATCCTCTCGCCTTGATGTCTAATGTTTCACATCAGCAGTACTACTCACAATCATCTACCACTCCACCATCCACACATCTTCAACCACACTTTGCTAACAACACTTAACTTGACTCAGGACTCTCTTTAACGGACAACTTAATTGAGAACTTAACCAACATACTTGCCATACTCACCCAATCATACAAAACATACCTTCCTCAAACCAACAATCAACTCAGAACTTCATCAAATGCAAGGAACCAAGCCACGGTTCAAGATGGTAGGGTTGTTGTTCAGAATGTTCAGGGTCGATAGAATAAAGTACATGGGAAAAATGCAAGGGGTACAGGTGCAGCAGGTTATAGGGGAGCTCAGAACAGAGTTGGGAATGGTACAGGTGCAACTGGTTATGGGGGAGCTTAGAACAGAGTTGTGAATGCAAAATCCAGGTTAACCACGACAGATTAAATGTTACAACTACAACGATATAGGCCACATTGCAAGAAACTGCACTAAGCCCAAGCGTCCACAGAACTCGGAATACTTCAAAGACAAGATGCTGCTGATGCAAACTCAGGAGATTGGGGTGGCATTGGATGAAGAGTAGTTGCTGTTTTCTACAGGTGGACAAGACACTGCGGTTGATAAAGATGTGGATGAGCAACCCGTTCAAGATTTAGCACTCACTATGGATAATATGTTTCAAGCTGATGATCGTGATACATTTGATTCTGATGTTGATGAGGCTCCCACTGCACAGACTATGTTCATGGCAAATCTCTCATCCGCAAATCCTGTTTATGATTAAGCCAGTCTGTCATATGATTCAGACATTCTATCTGAGGTACCAGATCATGACAACTAGGGGTGAGCATATGTCTAAGACCTGATCGGACCGGACCGAGGACCGAAATGGTCCATATTGCTGGACCGCAGACCGGACCGAAATGGTACGGTCCGGTCCGGGTTAGTCCGGTCCGGGTCGATCCGGTCTGGGTCGGTTTTCGGTCCGGTCCTACACAGGATTATCATTGGATTTTTGGTCGGAAAAGACCGGACCGAGGACTGAATTGGTCCAAAATACCAGACCGCGGACCGGACCGAAATACATTTGGTCTGGTCTGGTTCGGTCCGGTCTTTTGGTCCGGTCCGGTCGACGGTCCGGTATGCTCACCCCTAATGACAACTATCAGGATGTTGTTTGTGAACATCATGAAGTACACGAGATGCATGACGAAGTACAACCAAACTACGTTGTTGACTCACATGATGATTATACGAGTGATAGTAATATGATTCCATATGATCAGTATGTAAAGGACAACGCAGTGCCAGTTGTACAAAGTAATGTATCTTCTGTACCAACTGATGCATACATGATGATATTAAATGATATGCATGAACAGTCTGCCCAATGTGTCTCTATGACAACACAGAACAATGTGGTTGATAAATCATTGACTGCTAAACTTGCGACATATAAGGAACAAGTTGAACTGTATGAAAGACGGGCCAAGTTTGAATTAGCAGAAAGAGAACAAAAGATTGATGAACAGTTAAGAATAGTTATCACTGACCATAATATTAAGGAAGAAAAATTGAAAAGGGAACTTTATTCTGTAAAAATGTAACTTAACTCTACCATTAATCATAACAAGTCAATGGTAGAAGAAGTTACGTCTTTGAAAAAGGATTTTAAACAGAAAGAAAATAAGTATCTTGAAGAATTTTTAGACATGAGAGCTTTAAAAGAAAAGGTCGAGGATAGATTATTCAAACAAGATCAGTCTCTTCAAACAGTTCACATGTTATGTAAACCAAACCCTCATTATGATGAACAGAGGAAGGTAGCAATAGGCTATAAGAATCCCTTTTATATGTCCAAAGCAAAGCAAGTTCAACCTGCTCTATATAGTGGTCAGGAGATTGTCAAGCCCAACCATGCCTGTGTCTTAGTTCATGACTCAGAGGACACCCTAGAGATAGTTGAGACTACTAGAAAGCAAATGAATGAAAAAAATAAAAGACCCGGAGTGTGTGAAAAAGAAGGTTAAGATTGCACCACATGATTACTCGAAAGAGAATTATTTAGTGACCTTCACACCACAGAAACAATTGACCTCTGAATAGACATTTTGGTCCAAGGATCTCCTCAAGATGAAAGCAGAAGCTCTCAAAGAGCAGACCACGGCTTCAAGACCAATCAAAGTGTTGACGGTGTATCCTCCAAATACACCTGCAACGCTTGTCCCCAGGGTGCTTCTAACAAAAAGTCAAGTAAAAATTAATATTTTTGCACTTATATAACTTTTTTTAGAATTTGATAAAACCTGTAAAAAGAGAATTACACCAACGGGTCTCACTAAAGGGGAAAGGGGTTTTGAACAAACAAAAATATGTTATCTCATCGAGGTAATCCCATTTTTCAAAACAATCAAAGAACATTTCGAGGGAACTCAAAAAGCTCTCATCAATGAAATTAAGGAAATGAAAGAAGTTTTTGATCAAATGGAGGCCGAGGTGGACCAAAATGATGTAGATAAGAAGTGCGATGAAATTGAGCAGAAAAATCTTCTCATTAAGAATGAGAACCTAATTGCTGAATGCTTTTCCAAAGATGTATTTTATACTGCAACAGCTTTTGTGCTTACTGTATCTAGATTTTCTGACATGCATGATGCTTACACTGTTGCACAAAAACGTATTGCCGAACTTGAAGCTGAAAATTCTAATTTGACACAAAAGATTAAAAAAGATGATCATGATGAGATGATAAAATATTTTTCCAAACTTGAGGTGGAACACTTAAATTTGCAATTGAAGTATCAACATCTTAAGGAACGTTTTGGAAACAAAAAATCAGTGACATCTTCGGATGCTCCTGCATTTGAGTCAGTTTTTGAAATTCGAAACCTAAAAAACAGCTTCAAGGAAGGGGCAATACAATTAGAGAATTAAAAGTGAAAATTACTTGCTTGCAAAAGAAACATAGTGAGGCACACCCCATTCTTGACCTTATGGCCTTAGATTCTCAGAACAAAGATTTAAATGCAAAAGCCAATGCCCTTCACGATCTAAATGAGCGTTTTCGAGTAGAAAACAAAAAAGTTAAGCAGCATTACAAGGAATTGTATGATTCAATCAAGCTAACATGTGTTAAAACCAGTGAAAAGACAACTTCTTTGTTAACTGAAATTGAGAACCTAAAGGCTCAGATAAATGGAAAAAATGAAATGCGTTTCTATGCCTTCTGAAAAACCAAAGTTACTTGATCTTGGTATGTATGTAATTGATGTTGAACCCATTCCCCCTCGTAATAGAAACAATAAGGAGGTTCATCTATATTACCTCAAACGCCTTAAGGAAAGTGTAGCAACACTGCGCGATATTGTAGAAGAGGCTAGGGTTGAAAAACCATTAGATAGCTTACTTGCATATGCCTGCCTTTACACCAAACACTCTCAGGAATTGTTAGAATTTGTAATTGGCACTTGTCCAAAAGATGTCAATAAAAGAGATAAAAAGATTGCTACTGCCCCTTTAAATAGGAAAAAGCGAGTTACTTTTGTGGAACCATGTGAAACTTCACCTAACAACACACAAACACACGTAGAGCAACATAAAATAAACAAGACTAAAGAACTTGTGATTCCTTCTACTGGAGTAAATGGTGTCACTGCAGCTAGCGGGTCAAAGCCTAGGAGCAATACAAAGAAAGATAGGACCTTGCCAGCTAAGAGTGACACGAAGAAAGTAGAAGACCATCCTAGGAATAATAAGTCTAGTGTGAAACGAAAGAATCGTGTTGATTCTAGTATTAGCTATAAGAGTACTATAACTAATTCGAATTCTAACTCTGTTTGCAAAACTTGTAACAAATGCTTAATGTCTTTTAATCATGATAAATGTGTTGTAAAATCTGTGAAGTTTGTTAAGAAACCCCCTGTCAAAAAGGTTTGGAGAGTTAATCAGGTTCAGCAAGTCTAGCAGGCAACTGGTAAATTATTTACCAATGTCGGTTATCAGTGGCAGTCCACTGGGAGGAAATTCACTTTAGGAGAACAGTGCCCCTTAACTAGGTTTACTAAATCCAAAGTAATGCCTGTAAAATAACATGAAAACGTTAGTACTAGTGAAATTATGATAACTGAGAGATTTAGTAACACTTCTTAGAAACCATTAACTAGGTACCATCGTAAAAACAAGCAGGAAAAGGCAATTTCCACTGTCACTCCCATTACAGCTGTGCCACAGTCAATTAATGATTTTGTGAAACTTACTGTGTGTGCTAACCAACAGGACCCCAACAAAAATTGGGGATCCAACATTCTACACTCTCCGTATTCGTCTGTTTTCAAATGCAGGTCATACAAATTGTCCTTTGGCATTTGGACTCAGGCTGCTCAAAACATATGACGGGGAATTGCTTCATGTATCCCATGTATATATTGTATATATTTATATCTATAAAAATATCATAAAAAATTAGAAAAATAGAAAATACCAAAAATATTTTTAAAGACATGTCTTCTGTAAATCAATAATATTTATGGACCTAGAAATGTCGTTCAATAATGACACGGGTCCTTAAATAAAGTTCGAGCAAAAGTTCAAATTTTTTAAAACAAGTCTTCATGGCTTGTAGTTATTTCAGACTGCAACCCGCTTTTCAATCTGAGGAAAGCATATCGCCAAAAAGACAACTGTTCCTGACAACGGGTAATTAATTTTTCCTGGGCATGGATGACTTCGTATCCATGCATCATAGAAGTGATGTACGTTTCAGTGCGTTATTTCTTCATATAGAAGAGAAGTCGTCTTTTTAACCAAATAATTTTTCTTCATTGATTCTTCAAAATTATTTGTGTTAACCATGGTGGAAAAGATGTTGTCTTTCAAAACTAAATCAGTCATCTCAGTCTCTCATTAGAAAAAGATTTTAAAAGAATTTTCTATCACGCAAACAATGTCTACAACTCTTTAAATAGAAAACGGGACATTATTTGAGGGGTAGAAATGTTCTAATAATTCTTTCAAAACGATCTTTCGGAATAATCAAGGAGTAAACGAAAAAGGTTTGATAATAACGGATCATGATTTAAAGGGGGAGTTGATTAATTTTAACTCATTTAGGCTTTAGATGTTATGTGTTTCAACCTTTAGGATTTAGAATGCAACATATGGCAATTAGGAACTTGCTCCTTTTAGCTTGCAACTAGAAGGACCTAGGTTGCCATTGGTATAAATTTTATAACCTGAATGATTTTTCCTAAAAATATTGATTTTATAAATCAAGTTCGGGTTAACCATTTGAAAAGTGTTCTAATCAAATCAAGATCAGTTTTCGACACCACAAACAGATTTTCAAGAAATTTCGACCACTCGAACAAATACTATAGATCTTTAAATAGAATACGGGTCTTTGTTCGAGGGGGAGAAAGTGTTTTCGAATTATCTTCAACATGTCTCGGTAATTATATGGAAAAAGTTTGCTTAACGGATAATAATTTGAGGGAGAGTTAAATATTTTACCTCTAAGGCTTTAGATTGTCAAAAGTTAATAACTTAATGGGTCTTAAATATAAATTTCATGATTAGTGCTTAGCTTAAAACTACAGACGACCAAGATTGCCAACACCTCATAGTTTAAAAAGGCTTAGGATTGTTTGGAAATAATTACGTAGTTTTAGAAGCTTATAGATGGGGCAGGGTTGGGGGGCGGGGGGGGGCGGGGGGGGGGATGGGAGAGGGGTACGTAGGGGGGGTGGCGGAGGGGGGGGGGCGGGGGAGGGGCGGGGGGGGGAGAGGGGGGGGGGGGGGGGGGGGGGGGGTTGAGCGGGATGTTGCCGGGGGGCGGGCAGGAGAGGGGGGCGGGAATGGGGGGGGGGGGGGACGGGGGGGAGGGGGGGGGGGGCGGGGGGGGGGGAGGCGGGCGGGGGGGCGGGGGGGGGGGGGGGGGACGCGTGCAGAGCGGGGGTGGAAGAGGGGGGTGCGGGGGGGGTGTAGCGTGGGTGCGGGGGTGACGGGAGGGGGAGGGGTGGCGGAGTGTGGGGTAGGTGGAGGGGCGGGGGGGGAGGTGGGGCGGGGAGGGAGAGGTACAGGGGGGGGGGGGGGGGGGGGGGGGGGGGGGGGGGGCGCGAGGGGGGGGCGGGGGGGGGGGGAGGGGGTGGGGGAGGGTAGGGGGGGGCAGGGGGGGGGAGGGGGCGGGGGAGGGGTGGGGGTGGGGGGGAGGGTGGTGGGGGGGGGAGGGGTGGGGGGGGGGGGGGGGGGGGGGGGGGAGGGAGGGGGGGGTATGGGGGGCGGGCGTAGATGGGGGGAGGGGGGATGAGGGGGGACGAGGTGGGAGGGAATCTTGCAAAGGGAAGAAATGGGTGGTCTACTTCGGGAACTTGAGTTAGGGGGAGAGTGGCGGCTTAAGTGTTATCATTTCGGAATTTAAGGTATAATTGGTGTTCATCCGAGACTAGTTGACTTGATGTTTCAAATCTATAATCATCTTATCATATAAGGGAAATTCATACATCTGGTCTTAATTGATTTGGTGTTACGGTTTTGAATAATTGTGTACTTCATATTTGGGCTTTACACATCAATCCCTTCTCAATGCAGCGTGCAAGAAAGCCGTGAATCTACTTAAGAAATGATTGCTGATTCGGGGGGAAGCTGTGGAAGCTTCTAAATAAAGATGAAGCTTGCTTGACCATAAAATTCAACAACTTTCCAAAGGTTCAAGTGAAGGATCTGGTATTACTCCAGAGGTTCCCGATGAGCCAAAGGACAATTCTGGTAGCTCAAGCAACTTACTTTCTTAATCTATTAAGGAAGTTCATGATGTCTCCAATGATGAGGAAAACAAAGCTGAGAATACAAAACTAAAGCAGTAGTTGCAGAGAAACAAGCTAGATATGTACAAACCAATTTAACTCTGTCATCTGCTGAACTCGAGATTCAATCATGTGAGGATGTTCCCATTCATTAATAGACCTGTGCTGTCCAACGAACTCCACTCATTGACCCTGCTATATCAATGGTTACTGAAAAGACAGCATCAACACCCACACCACCAACCACACAAGCTCATGTTCAAATGTGTTCGACCTCTTGCTGGAAAGACATTTCAAGAGGAGTTTAGAAGTGCTGGTTGGTGCAAGGAAAACAGTGACGGACAAAAGACTGTTGCAGAGGACAGTATGACTCATTCATACTTGATTTAAACCTGTCAGGTCCTGTCTTTCATATCATAATCTTGTACATCAATAAGTAGTGTGGTAATCAGTGTTATGTGTCAGTTTATTGAATCTTTCATGAGTTTCTCGTTAAACTCCAAATCATTTATAAACTCATCATAACTGACACTAACAGAATCCCTCATTAATTGAGGGGGAGCATATATAGGTTCCAATATCGGCTTGTATTTAATCAGACCACATTTTCTCCCAAATTTTCTAACATATTTAAATCAATTGAGATCCTAAATCTCAAAGGGTTTGAAATTTTTGATCAGGGGAGAGAATGTGATTTAAATATTAAATCTGATAAAAATGTAATCTATTAAGACTCAAGCAGGTACTCCTCCCTCCATATGTCAAACAATTTCGAATATCGACGCACATGTTGAGGGGGAGCAGTTTCATGAATCAAAACAATCGAGGTACTAATGATTTGATGTTTACATCGCCCGTACCTTGATTGATTTTCAAATGGTTTTATGGCGAAGAGAACAGTACCACCAAAGGGGGAGACTGACCCTGTAATTCCTTTAACGAAGTTAAAACGATAGTAATGGTTAGGTACATTTCCCAGACCCGCCAGAGCCGGAGGGATCTACCCAGGGACAATCCACTAGTTAGTGTAGAAGTCCTTAGGTATGATTACAAAAGGAGTAATGTGAGAATAAGGGAATAGTGCGGACTGAGATGGAGCTAGTACTGGAACATACCCAACAAGGTACTAGTAATGAAGTCTCGGTAAGCACCGAAGGGGTTGAAGAATGAAAAAGAAATGTTAAGATACAGGGTGAAAAGAAAGCAGCCCTCCTTAAAACAATACAGGGCAGAAACCGGGTCACTACATATGCTGTCAGGAATCACATGGTTTGAATGCAGACATGAAGACAAGTTCCAATGACCCAGTTATACTCTCACAACCCTACCCTATCCACTCAAGATCCCTCAAAGTTGATACTTGTTTATTCATTTCTCATGGAGATCAATACATTTCTATCGTCTCTCTACTTCGAGTTTAAGATGATATTTAAAAGGGGCAGTCTGCTCCACCTCCGACTACTAAAACCAAAATGCACTATAGAGTCTAAAGCCATGAGATCATCCATAAATCTCGTTAGGACACTAATACAAACATGCTTGCTGCATCAACACAATGTGATAGCAATTAAAGAATCTTAAGAGTCCTACGCATTATCCGCGTGGAATTGCCAAACAACCGAGTGATACTAAAGTATTCATAGTGAAGATGGAAATCCTGCTTGAGCCAACATCAAACAAGCTCTTGGTAGGTGACATGTGAGATCTTCTGAGGATCCAAGCATGTGATAACTGAAAGAAACGATGGTGCATTCCTTATTAATCAAACTGTCCAATATATGAATTGGATCGAGTAGGCTTTGAAAAACCTTTCAAGTGCTCAACAACCGATTTTACCAGCACCATTGACTGTGTATATCTTTCAAAACAAAGTGTTTCTGATGAAAGTTGATTTTATGTTATAAAAACCCTCGATGAGTAACAAAAACTCTTTTTCGGAGTGACACTCTACTGATTTACAAATCAATGTCTTCATTTTAAATCATTGGGTTTTTAATCTACTGGTACACTCAATCCGTGCTTTGTCCTACTTTGAGACCTACCAGTTTGAGAAACTGCTAGCGCATTTTTTTTCTGCGAAACCCTGATCAAGGAGATTCTTCGGAGTTACCTGATCACAGGCAGTATTTATACTAGATTAACTGGGAACCGTTGTCCCTTGCCAACCTTATCAACGAAAGTGAACAAGGACACATGATTCGTGTGTTTATTAACTAACGTATACTTGCAGGATTCCGACGGTAGCACTTTGGAAAGAGACATGTCAATTCACAACCCCATGCTCACACTTCATATTTCTAATCAAAGACATCATGATAGCTGAAAGACCTACAACACAGCTTCCGTAACTCTGATGCTTGCTATCATGTTCCAGAAAGGTGTGAGCATGCCGGTCGTAAAGGTCACAACATCACATGGAGGCAATACTTCCAACAAGTATGGATTAAGATATTACTGGGCTGGTGATCTCAAAGAAAGCTCAAAGACATACAATCCAAAGAACTATGCCTCAAAGATCACTACTTGTCGTACAAAGATAGTACTTAAAGAATCAAAGACTACGAGCCAGAGTTAATGATCAATTCATAGAATGCTATAATTCAAATTGTAATTTCTGGGGTGACCTCCCTTAGGGGGAGATTGTTAGGATTAAGAAAAAAGACTCGGTCACCCCATGTATTTCTTATTTAGCATAGCTCGTAGTGGGTACAGTAATCGTATGATTTATGGTGTTGGGCCGGGTCTTTTTTTTTTAAAAACCCCCAATTTAAGCCCACACTAAAGACCCCGTTTAATGGGCGTGTAAGAACTATTTAAACCCTCTCCACACATGGAGAGGGTGTTGGAAGAAATCATTTGACACACACTCTTTAGTGTGTTTTTCATTATTCTCTCCATCCATCTCTCTCTAGTTCATATTTGTGTGAAATCTGAGATCCTACAAGTTCTTGAACTAGAAGTACTAACTTGTGAAGATTTATTCCCAACAATCCTCCCCTAAACTTGTGATTGACCTTTAAATCTTAAGTTTATTCTAAATCAAATCTTCTAGTCTAGTTTGTTGAGGATGCTTCCAAACACTCTTCTACTGCTGTACTTGTGATTTGACAAACCTGATGAGCTCATAACCCATTTCACTTTGATGATCAACTTCTAGCCTTCTACTCAACATTTTTGAAATAATATCTTGTGATAAAGGATATTTCTTTCTACATCATGTAAAATCACAAACAGTAATCCATTAAAAGCACATGAACTCCACAAAAATTATGTAACTTCTAGTTTATCAGATTCTAGTCTTGTTGATTTCTTCATATTTCATCTTCTTCATTTAGTTCAATCATTGTCTTCAGATCTCCCCAAAGCAATAAGTCATAACCTTCTGGATGACCAGTATTAACTTTAGGACTGGCAATATTAACATGTTGTCTAGCAGTATTAACTTCTTTAGGACTGCTATCATCTTCATACTTATCTTTTTCATCATTCTCATTATCTGGACCATCTTCAACCTGCTTTTGATCATCAACAGCAAATTTTGGTTCACCATTACCAACATCCTTAGAAGGTGAATCAAAGTATGAAGCATCTTTCCAAATTGGCATCACAAAGCAATCTTGACTGATTTCTTCTTTCTGTGTAGATGTACCTGCATTAAGTTCTCCTTGTGTACCTGCAGATCATTAGTGATTGTACCTGCAGCTACTGGAACATAATTCATAGATTGGGTTAGAGAATCAATATCAAACAGCCACTTTGGACCATTCCCTTCTATCATAGGCTTATTCTCTAAAAACACAATATGCAAGTTTTCTTCTACCCTCCTGGTTCTAGTGTTGTATACCCTAAAAGCTTTACTACTCAAGGAATATCCAACAAAGAAACCTTCATCACTTTGTCCATCAAACTTGCCTAAATTGTCTAAAGTATTAAAATGGTAACATGAAACACCAAATGGTCCATAAATCTTAAATTGGTTAAACTCTAAAAAGTCCATAAGGTGTCTTGTTATGAGCTTGA
This sequence comes from Tanacetum coccineum, assembly GCA_026074375.1. Lineage (NCBI taxonomy): Eukaryota > Viridiplantae > Streptophyta > Magnoliopsida > Asterales > Asteraceae > Tanacetum > Tanacetum coccineum. The sequence goes on along the minus strand of BQNB010075812.1, from coordinate 5,518 downwards.
CTACTAAACCCTATTTTGTACCTACAAGAAGTACTAACTTCTTCAGCCCAAAATTGGAAAGGTAACTTAGAGTCAGCTAACATTGTTCTAGCAGCCTCAATTAGTGTCCTATTCCTCCTCTCAGCTACACCATTTTGCTGAGGAGTCCTGGCTATACTATATTCTCTCTTAATACCTTTTTCTCTGCAAAAATCATCCATAACTTTGTTCTTAAACTCTGTTCCATTATCACTTCTGATTATTTTCACTTTCTTATCCACTAGGTTTTCTATTTCTTTGATAAAGTTCTTAAGGATCTCACTGGTTTCATCCTTAGTTGTTAAAAAGAAAACCCATGTAAACCTGCTATAATCATCAGTGACTACTAAGCAATACTTCTTATGCATTAAACTACTCACAAAGGTTGGACCAAACAAATCCATATGTAGCATAAACAAAGGCTTAGTAATGGGATTCAGAACTTTGGACTTACAAGAAGCTCTGTGTTGCTTCCCTTTAAGACAAGCAACACAGGTTTGGTCATTTTCAAAATGTTTTGTAGGCAATCCTCTTACAAGATTATCCTTAACAAGCTTATTTATGTTCTTAAAATTAATATGACCAAGCCTCCTATGCCAGAGCATTGATTCATCTAATGTAGCCTTTGCAACAAGACAAGTCAAGCTCTCTTTAGGAACAATGTTCTTCATATCAAAACTGTACATATTGTCCTTTCTAGGAATTTTAAGAAGTATCTGATTTTCATCAGGCAACTTAAAATTAGGAGATAAGACAAGACATTCAGTGTCAGTAAAAAGGACATAGTTCTTTTTGTCACACATCTGTGAGACACTAAAAAGATTGAATTTTAACTCATTGACAAAGTATACATCTTCAAAATCAAGACTATCAGTTTTAAGTGTTCCTTTACCAGTAATTCTACCACCATATGCTCCTCCTCCAAATGCAACATAACCTCCATCAAATTCCTTGAAATCTGAGAGATAAGCTATGTTCCCAGTCATGTGCCTTGAGCATCCACTGTCAACAAATCCTTTATCATCTTGTTGTGGCTTGCCCTGCACATAAAAATAAGGAAATTAGATTCCTTTGGGGACCCAAGCCATTACTGACTTGGATCTGCCTCGTGCATCAATGTAGTTGTGTCTTTTAAAAGCAAGTGATGCACCATTAGGTTTGGTAGGTCTCCAAACCCAACATGCTGAGGTCTTTACAGCATTTACCCCTTTTTCCCTAACAGCATTAACTTGTCCTGTATATGACCTAGCAGTATTAACTGCTCTGGGTCTTTTAGTATAATAGTGTCTCTTTGCAGTATGCACAGATCTTCTAGTTAATGTTGTTTGCTTATAAAAGGGCCTCCTAGAAGTTGATTGTGCTTGTTTAGAAAAATGTGACATTGATTTAGCACTAGGAACTGCTGATTTGGGGTAAGCAATATTAACAGGCCTAACAGTATTAAGTGGTGTGAGGCCAGTTTTCAACAAAACTGCTCTTGGAGACATATTCATGTGTACACTATGGTGTGTGGTTTTGGCATCCACCCTATTGTAATTATTTCTAGATACTTTTTCTTTTCTTTGATGGTGAACATAATTAATCTGCAAATGATTAAAACTTCCACATATAAAGCAAGCTTTGTTATACATCACAAAATCTTTTCCTAGTTGATTGGACTTCTATCTATTCCAATTCCTCTGATTCCCCCTAGAAGATTGTGATCTATACATTTTTGCATACCTAATTGACCTTTTAACAGGTTTTTCATGATTTTTAGGTTTAGCTAACTCTACCTTTTTATCAACAGGAAAAACAGTTTCTTTATCAACATTAAGTGGAAACTCAACAAAGCTGCTTGTGCCTTGTGATACTTGTGCTTCTACCAAAGACTCATTAGAATTTTCCTTAGAATCATCTGGTTTTTTATCACAAACAACATTAGACTATTGCTCACTATTCTCAGGACCATACCCTTTGAATTCAGGTTCTTTGAATTCATCAAGACCAGAATAAGACAGATTAAGTTTTTTAGGTCTATTATAGATTAAAGGATGAGGTGGAGGAACTGCACTATACCCCAAACCCTTTTTACTTTTGTCAGTTATCTGACTTCCTAACAAACTAATCCTAAGTCTTTTGAGGCTTATCAATTTTCTCAATATTAAATCAATGCTATCTTTTTCATGCTTAACTTTTTTAAAACTCACTTTTAAGCAAATTATTTTCATAGTCTTTACAAGCTACTTTCTCTTTAAGAACTGCAACTTCTTCACTAAAAAGAACCTCATTCTTTTCTATATGTATAAGTGTTGTTCTTCTACTGTGACTGAAGACCTCTTTATAAGTATTGCTGTAAATTCATTTGATTAAGTTTAACAATCAAATCATCACACTATTTCTTAAGAGTTTCATTAGTTTTTCAGACAAGTTTTAGAGCAAGTTTTATCAGTGTATACCTCTGAGTTTGAAAAACGGCCATTAAAGCCATGTTGTCTAACTTGTTCTTTCTGCCATGCACTCTAATCAAACCATCACCATCTATAGCCAACATTGCTTTTTGAAAACGCATTAAAGCCATTGTTCCTTCATTGTTTCCTTGCTTCCGGTGTTGTCTTGAATTCTAAACTGACCTTCTTGCTTCTTGTGCTCTACACTCCTGGTAAAAAAAAAAAAAAAAACAAAGTGTACCAACTTAATGACAGTTGTGACACCCACCTGGATTTATCATACCCCATCAGTATCAATTATAGCGTTAATGAAAATCTTCTTGCGTGTCCTCAGGAGTAACCATCTTTGCCCTCATACTTAGCCATAGATAGCTGCCACTTCAATCAATTACTTCCAAATCACTTCAGAATTTGCTCTAAGTCACTGTGTAGAAGATTAGAACCATTGGTATTTTAACATGAGAAACCCAATACATCATTATCACTGAAGCCTAGCAGTACTAACTTTAAGGACTAGTTGTGTTAACATTAATGTGCCTAGCAGTACATAACATGTGGACTAAGCGTGTTAGCATCATTAGTACTGCTAGTGGCTTTGGAGAGTCCATAAAGGCCAAGTTTTGAGCACCACTGCTTGCACCAACAGATTTCTTTACGCCCATTATGCCATTCAAACAAAAGCCCATATAATAATGCTAAACCTTTTTTTCAAAAGTCCAAACCCAAATCCATAAACCCGGCCCAAACCAAATGAGCCCAACAACCTTAACAATGATCCAGTTAAAACTATTACACCACAAGTCCCTGAACTTTACACCGTTAGTCCTTAGGGACTAACACCGTCAGTCCCTACACAATTACATCGTTAGTCCTTAAAGCTAACAACACTAACGCCCGTTATCCCCTTTAACCCAATTTTGAAAAACAATAAAATAAGGCAGAAAATGGCGGTAAGGCCCAAAACAAGGCAAAACCCACTCCTGCATGGCTGCGTATGCTTTCAACGCATGCCCTCACCATCTCTGATACACGCCCAGGCCACGTGGCACAATCAAGCTCTCCTATTGGACGAATTGACAAAGTCAAAGAGATGAGGACAAAGTTGAAAGGCGGTTTAATAGTGATTGGTTAAGATTGATGTTTTCCATAAGTAATTTTGGAATGATTAGTGGTTTTTACCTCAAGGATAAGCACAAGACTTCCTCTCACGGTTATAAATAGAGACGAAATCACACATTGAAAGATATCTAGTTTTAGGAGTAGTGTAGCTTTTATTTACCGGCTTATTTTAAAGCTATTTGTCTTTTTAAATACTGAATTTACTTTCCAAGCATTGTTACTTCCAAGCTATTCAATCAAAAGTGAGTTTCATTTTTAGTTTTTAGCTTATTACTGTTTGCTTATTAGAGTTGCTTATTCTCTGCTTATTATTGCTTAATACTGCTTATTTTGTCTTTATAAATACCTTTCATGTTAATGTTATAGCTTATATGTCTTTTGGATCTTATTTCATATAAACTGTCTTAAATGTGCTTTAAACTGCTTATTGTCTATTGCTTATTTCCAGTGCTTATTCTTGAATGCTTAATGCTTATTTGACCTTATATGACCTTGTGTTTGATCTGTTTCACCATTTTAAGGTTTAATAAGATCTGCTATAGTCTAGACTTGGATTTCAAGTTTTTAAAGGGGTGTTTGGGTCAAGAGTCAAAATGGGTCAAATGAGGTTAAAAGTTGTTTTTGGCACTCAAATCAATTTCCAAAAGCTTTAATTCAGTCAATAAGTTAATTTAATTTAGTTTTTAAAGTTCAAAAACAAAGGTTAAGGTTTAATCTAAAAGTGGTCTGAATCTGTGGTGTTTATATCTCATAATTCAGTTTATATGCTAGGATCTTTATAGTGGCATTTAGGTGTTGTTTTCATGCTCTAATTTGGTTTATAATGCAGTATAAATGGTTTTGTCAATTGTGCAATTTGCCCTTTGTTTTAAATCTTAATCTGTCAAAGTTGCTAAGTCTATTCTCAAAGTTCAAAAGAAACTTTTCAATCACAATTATAGATTAGTTAGGGTTTGTTTTAGGGTCTGAAAATCATTGCACAAGTAGCTTATACATTAATCTCAATCTGTTTTCCATCTTTAGTTTTTGCCTTTGGCTTATTAGTTCATTAAGTTAGCTCAAAAAGTGGCTTAAGTCCTAAAATCCTTCTTTAATGTCTGATTTTTTTTAGCTTATCTATTGCTTTCCAGCTTTCCTGTTTGCTCATTTTTAGTCTGAATTGCTTATTATGGGTAAGAGTGGATTTGTTTCAGCTTATTTATGTTTCTAATTAGCTTTTTGAGTCACTTAAAAGCCAAACAGTCCCTATACAAGTTAGAGTTTTAATAATCAAAACTGTTAGCTTTAAGTAGCTTATTTTTGTGCTTATTAATAAGTTTCATAAAAAGTCCCTTTTCAAAAAAGTGCTTATTTTAGTGGTTAGAAGTTTATTCAAAAAGAAATTTGCAAAAATAAAAACATTGGGATTATAGGGAAGCCTAGGGTCGAACCCTAGACCTCTACCTTAACCCCCAACGTTTTAACACCAACTCCTGCTACCACACTGCCCTTGGGACTTTTACATACATGTTTTGCAAAATCAATTATTAATAGACATATGAGTGTTTTGCTCATCCGAGCTTATTTGCTTATTTACTGCTTATTGCTTCAGCCATTTTTTCTGTTCTTATTTTTCTTGCATTCTCATAGCTTAAAGTATTTTCTAGTAATTTTCCAAAATTTTTAGTATTAGTTTTATATTTTTAATCATTTTTCTTAATTAAAACCGTTTTTAATTCATAATAAATAAAATAAAAGTCAAAAAATACAATTCTTTTTTTTTAAATTTTCTTTTATCATTTAGGACTTTTTAAAATTAAATTTGCTTTTCTAGGGTTAAAATTCGAAGATTTAGGTTTTTTAAGTCGCGTTTTAAATTCCCGTTAACTTTTTTCGTGTTTAATTCGTTTTAGCTTTAATTGTTGCTTGTTTTTATCTGTTATTTGCTTTACATTTGTAGAAATTAGAATCAA
>BQNB010075811.1:0-20960 GCA_026074375.1 Tanacetum coccineum | reverse complement strand
ATCACTATAGGAGATGAGAAAGGACTTTGGCTTGTTCTAATCACTCCTGAATCTAGCAATTATTTCACCATTAGCTCAATAGCGTCTTTTTTATTAGGAGGGTGTCTGTAAGGTCTAACATTAGTAGAGGAGTGTTTGGCAAAAGGGGAATCTGGTGGTCATAGGATCTTTGAGGAGATAGTTCAGTGGGAATTTCAAACACCTTGTCAAAATTAGTTAAAACCTTTTCCACCTCTTGGTCAACAACTGTATTGCCCTGCATTTGCCATAAACTCATTGGATAAACACATAGTACCATTGAGGCCAATCCAGCTTGCTTTATCTGACCACTTTTACTTGCATTTTTTTCCTTGCATCAAATGAATTGTAGAATTCTTGGTTCCTCTTAATACCATTCTCCTTCCATTGTACTTAAATTTCATAGTCAAATTCCTAAAATTACATTGGATATCTCCCAAAGTTGCTAGCTATTGGATATCCAAAACCATCTCACAACCTCCCAAGGGCAACAACATTACATCACTAGTAAATGTTTCCCCTTGCAGGCTCCACTAAAAATTCTTGGATTCATAGCAACTCATCATATTTTGACCATTGGCCACGGATACTTGTAGTGGTGAGTATGTTTTCAAGCTAGCAACCTAAATTCTTAGCAGTTCTCAGATCCAAGAAGTTATGAGTACTACCACAGTCTACCAGTATGTACAATGTGTTTTTCCCAAACATGCCCTTAACCCTCATGGTCTGAAAAGAGTTAAGGCCAGATAATGCATTTAGAGAGATTCAGGGACTTGGTTCACTTATCATTCCCTCTTCCACATAATCCTCAAATGTCTCATCATTTCCTTCTATTACCAACTCCTCCTGGTTCTCACTCACAATTTCCAAATAATACAATTGTCCACTACACTTATGGCCAGGAAAGTATTTTTGTTCACAATAAAAACATTGGTTTTTTGCTCTTTTCTCTTCCAATTCCTTTTGAGTCAGCCTATAAGGTCTATTACCCCCATTTCTTGCTACAATTTGGTTTCCCCCATTCACGGTAACTGACTTAAGTGGTGCATTAACAGTCTTATTGGCAGAATTAGGAACAAATTGGGACTAGATATGAGGGTGGAGTATACCGTTGTTTAGCACTCATATAGAACCTCCTGCATTAGTTTTCCATAGCATACACCTCAGCCAAAGTAGGTGGGGGAGGATCTTAAACATTCTAATAAGGCATACTAACTCATTATTTTAGACTGACCCCAATAAACAAACTCACAGACATAAGCTTTCAAGCAATTCTACCTAATAACAAAGCCTCAATAACTCGTAATATTGTCTACGATCAGAATCCTTCATGCTTTAAGTTTTTGATATCAACAATAGGTCCTCATAGACTGCACCAAATCTTATTGATTACTTACCTTCATGACATCTTCCTCAAATGGTGTTACCCTCTCCATATTTCTTAACATACTGTATGAGGCTACACTAAAGCCTAATCATAAACAAAAGCATAGAAGCCAATTCTACCTCCTTACTTCCTCAAATGCCATCAAAATTAAAGAACAAGTTCACACATAATACACCCAACCCTTAACATCTTCTCCATGGAAATTTAGGAAACTCAAATTTAGACATCCTTCCATACTAGTGTGATGTGTGTATGTGATCCTCTCCCAATTACTAGTTTTCCTTCAACTATTCTTCAAAGTCTTGTATCTCTGTATTTATCCTGATTAGTCCAACATATCAAATTGGTTTGTTTGTAGTTGTTGCAACAATCGTGTAAGACTACTCCAAATAATGGAGGAAAGATTGCTTTCCTTATTTTAACATATGGTTATCATTCTAGTTATAACAAAACTAACTGTTTTTCAACAACACTGTTTCACCAACAGAACAAATTGCCATCACACACTTCCTAAACTAACGAGCAAATTTTAGATATGGAAAGGACCGAATACAATTGAATAACGTGTTTTGGATTGACAAATGGTCCTAGGGATGACCGAATTGACTTTTGTTTATGGTTGAGTCAAAAAAGATTAGGAAAAATTGAGGTGTAATATAATAACAATATTTGTAACCGTAAAAACTAACTTCGTAACTAAAAATGGTAAAAATGATATGAGTGTCCATAAGCATCTCTGCATACCAATTGTAACGTATATGTTCCAGAAAAATCACCAATGAAAATGAAGAACAATATTCAATTGCAACAATCATCTATAAAACCATAAACAAGAAACATGATTTTCAAATCTTGATAGGGGTTATTAAATTAATGAAAATTTATGAGAGAATTATAGACAAAGGAAATGAGTTACAAATCTATACTACATATAAAGATATTCACAGACAAATTCTTGAAAACTGAAACTGAAAACAAAAAAAATCAATGCCGAAAGTAAAAAGTAAATGTTGAAGATACACGCTGGAAAACTAATGCAAAAGGAATTAATGCAGATAAATGATTGAAACTAATGAATTGAAACTAATTAGACATACACGACTGAGGCAGACTACTAATGACGGAATTTTTGACAATTATGGAACGTTGTTTTAGGAATGTTTAACAATAGATGGAACTAATTGAATGCCAATCGTAAGAACCATCCAATGCCAATCGTTTTGAATAATTTTCAAAATTAATACTTTCTAATCATTATAAAGACATTAAAACGAGTGACCTACGTTTCAGCAATTTAAAAATAGTTAAACGATAGAGTCTTACATTCCCTTAGAAGTCATATCCAATTCGTCAGCTATAAATATAAGCCTAAACATTTCAAACAAAATCAAAAACAAAATATAAAAGGCTTTTATCGTATACTAGAGAATTTTAGGTTTTCTTATATGTTGCGTTTGATTCAAGTAACTTTATTAATCTATAACAATGTCTTCACTTCTTCTTCTTAAAGATGCTCGAGCTCAAGGATCAGATGTGATTGTTGCAGGCAGATGAGATGGTGGGATGCAGTCAGAGAACGTCAAAACACATGATCTGCAGGTGAATGTGTTTAACCCCACTATCCCCTCTCCCCAACGTCACCAACGTAAATCTTAGCAAGGTTATTAGTAACTTAAGAAACATGTCTATTCGCCCAATTCTAAAGATAAGTGCTGAGGAAGACTGAAATTTTTTATGCTGATTTGTTAAAGTGGGATCAGTGGACCTAGTTTGATCTTAATCCGTTACGTATATGATCTTTTATATTATCATCTTTAGTTTCGATGTGTATGTGCTTGTTATGCTTTAATATTGTTACGCACGTGTGTTAGATATGTACTGGTATTGTTTACTTTTTATCTTACTATCTATCGAACCATTAGCATAGGTTTTTATAAATATATTGCTACTTAACTTTTCTTGAATTTGATTTCAGGCCGCAAACTATCTCAACATCAAGAGCCTGTGGATCTTGACCTGTCAACTGTTGTTATAGATTAAAGGGTTGACACTGAGGAGACCGTAAGACTTTCAACATCAAGATCGATTTTGACCCCGGAAGGAAGAAGTAGGGGGTTACGAGGTAGAATCGCTTGGGCTTTTGAGAAGTTTCAAGACAATATTTTTACATTGCGTATTGGTTTCAGAGATTTTTTCTTAATGATCAATTTTAATTTAATGTTAGATGTCAGGTATTACTTGATTTAGTAGTTCAAACTTACCCAACTCTATGTTAAAAAAAATTAGTTGCAAGCGTCACAAGTTTTTGATTTGTGAGCATCCCTCTTATGTAATAAACAACCCTTGAACAAACAACTTCATAATTTAAAGCTTTACGTGATCAGATTATATTACTATACACTTGACAACACCCCAATGTCAGATTGGTACCTTAAGCAGTAGGGTATTTAGAGAAATCCCTATTGGTTTGCAAGATGTATTGGTTAAGTGTAACCCAAATATCAGTATAACCCCGTGGACGAACGACGACCATATTTATTTTATCAAACCGTTGAACCGCTGGGTCGAAACCGCGTTTTAAAACTTAGTTTAATCTCCGAACCATCAAACTTTTATTATTTTTCGTTTATATCCCTAAAACTTTTTTTTATCACTACAACTATTTACCGCTAGGAATTTTCGCCAGCCGCTAAGCGCGGGTATTTCGTCTCAGGTCAGAATGAATGTGAATAACACCAGAGAGTAGAGAGTGTGAAGCGGAGAGAGACACAACACAGTTTGAAGGTGTAACAACTTTTCCGCGCGAGCGCGCGTAGTGAGAGCGCAGACTTGTTGAACTAAAGTGGAGCGGTTCGGTGGTGTCTCTGTTGTACAGATGAATTATATCTATTTTCTATCTCTATATGTATCACTCTCTTCTACTATCAAAGTTTATATTACCTCAAGACAATGGTGCCCGGTCTCATTAATAGTTTACTTTTTAAAGTGCAAGGACTGTTGGATGTGGTGTTACAAATTTGCTTTTCGACGTTAATAAAAATTAAGAGAGTGCGTTTTACCACTAAGCATTTGTGGATAACGTACTTGTAAAATTACGATAGGTGGGGGGGACCGTGAGGGGGGTCGGGGGGGGGGGGGGGGGGGGGGGGGGGGGGGGGGGGGGGGGGGGGGGGGGGGGGTGGGGGGGGGGGTGGGGGGGGGTGGGGGGGGGGTGGGGGGGGGGGAGAGTGGGGGTTGGGGAGATGGTTGAGGGGGGGGTGTTATTGGTAGTGTAAGTTTGGTGTGTGATAGATAACGGGCGGGGTTATGAAGTTCTAAACATGTTTCAATGTTTTCAAAACAATGTCATTTTCTAATTTTTCCATAGACTTGTATCACCTCAGATTTCAAGTCAGACCCGAACGGCAAAGAGAGTGTACGCATAATTGCCTCTTATCCTTACGTTATCAGAGAATATCCTTCTAACATTAGGTGTTACAAAAGTTGAACACAAATTTTTTTCAAGCGAATTTACTCAAAGACGAATCAATCATTGCCAAAATTCTTAGAGAGTGTTACAACTCTCTCTCTCTCTCTCTCTATCATATTGTTTTAGCAGACAATTATGTCTACTTTGGTGTCATTTTTAAATTAGTCAATGTTTAAGGGAGAGTTATCTAAAAAACACTGTTTTAATGATTGTTTGATACATCATAACATGACAATTCTTATGTATTCAACACATTAAAAAAGGTCTTAATAAATCAACGAAATAATAATGACTATTAAATAGATTGATTGTTATAAGAGGATTAGGATGAGTTGAGCATAATTTTTTTAAGAATTCTTTAATGACGATTCAAAATCTTTCAAATTGTATGCTCAACAATGTTATCCCTCAATTTATATTCATTTAACAACTTGGTATCATTTGTTTTTGGTGTCGAAACATATGTAAAATCAAGGGAGCAAGTATAATGTTCCAGATAATTCATGCAAAGTATAAAAGTTTTCTCCCATGGTATTTCAAACAAATTTAATCACAACGTCAGTTCAAAAACCTAAAGTGACTTAGTAATTTAAAAATAAGGGAGAAATGATGTTAAAATGTGATCTTGAAAAAATAATGAGTTATCGACTTAAAAGTGTCTTGATACTCTTCGAAAAGGTTTTATGGTACGATCTCAACCCTACAACATCTTATTTAATGACGATTCTGATCATAAGGGGTAAGGTTTAGGTATTGAGCCTATGATTCAACCTGACTGGAGGATACCACCCGAAGGGACAAGACTCCATTAGTTAAAATAGCAGTCCTTAGAGTATGATTGGCGATGAAATGTGTAGGGAATAATGCCGACTAAGATTGAGCTAACACTGAACAATCACAACAAGGAGTTAGTCAATGACGTCTTGGTCGCATTGAAGGGGTTGAAGAATGAAAAACAAAATGTAAATGGTATAAAGGGTGAAAAAGAAAGAAACCTCCACATAACTATGCAGAAAACCGGGACCATACATAATCAATCAGATTTCACATAAGATTGAATTCGATATTTGAAGACGACATCATGGACCCAGTGATGCAATGCATAACCCTTCCCAGCCATTCGGGTTTCTCTCAACAGAAACTTTTCTCATTGTCACAGAGATACACACGACTTCTATGACTTTATTACTCCAAGTTTAGTTTGATATTGAATAGGGTGCAGTCTGATCCCGCCCGATTACTAAAACCAAAACACACTAATAGATTCCCTAGAGCCAAGAGATCCATAAATAAATCTCATTTAGGACACATTCCATTACTAACACTTGTTGAAACTAATTAGTTCAGAAGCTGTTAACAAGAGTCCTACACAATATCCTTTTGTTGCCTTGGGGGGTGGGGGGGGGGGGGTGGGGGGGGGGGGGGGGCGATTGTGCCAGAACCAATCCGATGATACTTATGTCACTCACAATGAAGATGGAAATCCTCATTGAGCCAGCATAAACAAGCTCTTGGTAGGTGGACCTTGGAGATTCAATATGAATCAAATTGTGTCAACTGAAAGGAAAAGATGGAGCGATTCAATGTGAATCAAACTTGATTCCCCATGAAATGAATTGACGGCTTAATCCAGAAATATAGTAAAACTAATCTGAATTCACTGCTTAACGTGTTGTCAGCTTTGAGACGTCCAATACGAGAACCTAAGCAAGTCAGGTAAAATCTAATTCATCTGTGTTAAAAGAACCTACGCTTTAAGCTGGAAACCCTGACAAGGAGAGTTCTTTGAATCTACCAGATCACAGGTATAGGATTATACTGTAAAAACGGTCCTACGGATAGCCAAAGGTTAATCTAACCAAATCCTAACGAAGATATAGCCATATTCGTCACCACGCTTTATTGCTAACTGTTTTTATTTTAGGATTCACATAAAAGATAGAGATGGTGAAGCCTTATTCCAGAATGAAGTCCGAAATTCAATTACCACATGCTCATGCTCAAACTACAAAGACATACTATAAGCATCAACATTTAAGAATCATGAAAGCTCAAGAATTAAAGACAAAGAATTCCGCACAAACTCTGATATACAAGATCTTCCTTCAAAGATATCAAGTCTATCAAGGAAGATTGTTAGCAAGCTTTCAAGATGATGCAAAGTATGAACATGTTGGTCAAGATACAAGATTGCAAGGCGGTAAAGACGATCAAGACGGAAGGATAAAGATTTAAAGATCTCGGACAAAAAGATAAAGTTAAAAGACAATGACAAAAGCTCAAGATCATAGATCACAAAGCATGAAGGAACAAGCCTACAACGTTGACAGAGACAAAGATCATAAGAGCTTAACAACAAAAGCAATCTCATTTATCTCATGAAGGAGTATCACAATGAACTCACTTCGGGGGAGATTGTTAGCCTCAAAATATTAAGTCGAACAATGGAAGTTTGTTCATTAATTATATTAGGTCTCGGTCATTAATTAATATACGTTGTAATAGGCTAGACGGGTAAACGGGCTCTTAAATGTAAGCTAACCAGTTACGTGTATCGGACAAAAGCCTAAGTAATCTCGATCCCGGCCCGTAGAATTACTAAAAGCATGAAAGCCTTTTAGTTTTGATACATATACACCTCACCAAGGAAGGTGAGGTGGGTTGGTCATTTGTAACTTACACATTTGCAAGTAAACTTCCCAATTCTCTCTACTTTCTCTTTCTAGTTTCTCTCTCTACAATTCTTCTCATCATCCTAGCTTAATTTCTTGTTCTTAATATGAAGTGAAGTGATTATTTGAGATCTGACAGGAAGTTTATGCCTATCAGATTCGGTGTGGAGAGTTTTTATATTGAAATGGGCTGTTACATTTCATATGATTTAAATGAGTTGTTATACTTTTTGGGTTGTTACAAATTACAATTAATATGGTTTTATGGGCTGCATTAATATTGTGTGTTGTTACAAATGGAGTGTTATAAAATGGGGTGTTACAAAATAGGGTGTTACAAAATGAATTTCCCATTAAGATACTAAATTTTGAGTTATAACTTTTAATTATATGTAATTATTGAGTTTATAACAAAAGTAACATAAATCTTTATATCACAAGAAATGTTTTGTGTTCTTAAACTTTTTAAGACTTCTATTTTTAAAAGTCTCAAATGCTTTATTAAGTATTAGAGATAAAATACTATACATGTGATCAGGTAGATTCAATTTAGAAGAATCCCTTTGACAGGTTTCCAGCTCAAAGTATTAGATCCTCTAATTCATAAGCATTAGATTCACCATACTTGCTAGTTCTTATTACCAAAACGTGACAAAGCAGACAGCATAATAAGAGTGAATTAGTTAGTTACTCTTTGACTAATTAAGTCATCAATTCATTTACTCGCCATTTTCGATATCAAGTTGACACAAGCTTGATTCAGATAGAATCTCGCAAGTCACCTACCACATAGTTGTTTGATGTTGACACTGGAAGGATTTCCATCATCACTGTGAATACTAAAGAGCATCACTCTGATGTTTTGGAAAATATCACAAGGATAATGCGTAAAACTCTTATACAAGTAGTGTTCTTGATGATGAAAAACAATTTTATATTGGAATTATTGATCTCGTTGGCTCTAGACTCTATAAGTACACTTTTGTTATTTGGTGATCGAAGGCTGAAGCGAACTGCCACTTTTTTAATATCTACGATCTCGGAGTGAGAAAGTCGATAGAAGCGTGTTGTACTCCATGAGAAATGAAACAAACTTTTTTTGAGCAAAGCTTAAGTAGTTGGGAGGGTTGTGCATTGCATCACTGGGTCCATGATGACTTGTCTTCAATACCAGAATCAGCTTTGTGATTACTAATAGACTATGCATTGACCCAGTTTCTGCCTAAGTAAATGGAGGGCTTCTTTCTTTACACCTTTTATCCTTTTAGTTATTTTTCATTCTTCAACCCCTTCAATCTCATTCTCACTTCACTCATTTTTTAATAATACCTAAGGACTTCTACTCTATCTGTTGAAGTGTCCCTAGGTAGATCCCTTCGGTTCTGGCTAGATCATGGAATAATACCTAACCTTAATCGCCTTATATCACGTTGAAGTATCATCACTCGGTCGCTCATTGGGTATTACTATCGTGGCCATAAAACCATTAAAAAATCAGTCAACGTGTTTGAGAAATCATTTGATACACATTGAAAGTTTTCAAATTCACCAAAAAGCTCCCCCTATACATATGCACCATATTATGAAAGAGATTTGCACATGTGAGGACGGGAATGCACTTATATTCAAGAGATCTTATCTGTTATTAAGAAATATTAATCACCTTTTAATCACTATTCTTCCCCTAAAAAATTGCATATGTGGTGACAATTTTATATAACAAGTAAATCAAAATACAAGTTAATGTATGTTGATCCATTTGTAGAATGAACGAGCATGAGGAAAACAATGCATTGTTTGAATTTGACATGCTACATTATTTTTCCATAGGAACCACTTGATAGATAATTTTAAAATTTATGCTCCCCCTTAAAAATATATTAGAGTAAAAATTTGGAGCGGGAGTTTGTTGAGCATATAATTTTGAAAGATTTTGAATATTTCTTTTGAAAATATCTTGAAAATTTGTGATCAACAAAAAAATATGTGAGATATATCTGATTGAGCATCATTTTCCTTAGTACTTCTCTTGAGCATTCAAAACTTTGAATGTTTATATGACTTTGCTCAAGACCGCGAAGATATGAACTTCCCGTTGTTGTAGGAATAATGTGCATAATTGTACATTTTCCTTTCTTTGGAGTCCAAGTGCTAAGAAGACATTTACTTAGAAGTCGTAGAGAAAATTTGAAAAAAACATGTTTTGAAAACTTTTAGAAACTCTCGCTCGGACTTCATTTATACACCCGTGTTACTGTTAATCAACATTTATAGGTACGTAAATGTTATTGATTGTCGAGAGACATGTCAGAGAAGAATATTTTTGAAATTTTTTGATTTTGTATTTGGCTTTTATATGTTTTATAATTTTATATTTTTCTTTTCTGATGAATATGTACAATTTTGAAATGTTTTAGACACAGAAAGAAGATATGAGAGAATGTGTCTAAAAACATTAAGACTTAGTTTTAAAGGCTCGCCCTTAAAAATTGACCCACTTATGAAAAATGATTCGAATTTTGAAAGTGACATGAGGAGGGAGTGTTGAACACACAATTTCGAAATATTTTGAAAAATCTTTTGAGAAAATCTTGAAAAATTGCGTTCAAATGTTTTGAAAACCAATGATACTTGAGCTCTAAAGATTTTGAATGTCTTTGAATTGATGTTTTGTGTCATCTCAAGTCTGAGAAGTTGATATCTTCTCATTGTGAGGATAAATGTACATGAGTGTACACTTTCCTTTATTTGAAAAACAAGTCCTAAGCTGATATTTAGTTAGAAGTCGAATGTCTCGAGCAAGAAGATTTTTGAAAAAATGCTCAGGACGGAGAATATTTCTCTTCTTTTAAAGGTAAAGTGCACTGAAGCATACACTACCCTTTTATTTAAAAACCAAGTTGTGCACTGATGTATACGCAAGTCATTCCTTGAAGCTCAGGTTAGGCACTGAAATGTACATAAGCCATCGCTGAAAGCTCATCAAATGTCACATTCATGGTCTCCATGATCTGCCGTGTCCTTCGGTTGTATACTCTGTAAGCACAGGAATTAGCAGAATAACCAATGAAAAATCCTATATCACATTTCGCACCAAACTTCCTAATATCATCATGATAATTCTTGGGATAACAGAGAGCCCCGAATACATGAAGAAAGGAGATATCCGGATGACAAAGCAGGTGTTCCTACTGAAAGCGACCTCTAGATCTGAATCACAAAACTGACCAACCAAGAACAGGTTGTTCCCCAAGCCCTCAACGAAATAAACCATTGTAATCAATATATTTCCCCATTGAAGATCACCATAACTCAAAATTGCAGCAATATGATCATTTCCAAAGCGAAAAGTTCCCAAAAAATTCCAGATGAAATTAATCAGAAGCTTTAGATTCCTGGTCATATGCTTGGAGCAACCCAAGTCAACGCACCATAAACAAATTTGGACAACCTGCCAAGAAAAGAAGAAGAATTTGGAAACCGTTTTCTTGTAGGTTCCTAAGGGTTAGAAGCACATACATTATCATCTTTTGAGTTGTCTGACTGATACTCAGAGTCACTGGATTCAATTAATTTTCCTTTAAGGTCAAAAGTTCTTCCATTTGGTGACCACCTAAGGCAAGTTCTAGGTTTTCTAGGCTTAGGTGTGGTAAGACTTTCATTGGACCCTGACTTCTTAGGTTTCTTGACTTTTGCTTTGTGTTTCTTTTGATTGGCACTGCTTGAAACTTTAGCATTTTGGTTATCAACACGAGAATTCATGACATAATTAAGCACATAGACATCATGATTAGCAGTAATTAAACATTGCTTACACATAGCACAAACAACTTCAGATGTATCATTTCAAATAACAAGCTTAATGTTATTACATTCAGATGACATATGTTTCTTATTCTTAGAAAGAAGTAAATTCCTATGGTGGTCTTCTACTTTAACTTCTTTATACTTAATGCAACTACTCTTAGATGCAGAGGGGACCCTATCATTCTTTATATTGCTCCTAGGCTGTGGTCTTCTGGTCTTAGCAATGTTGTCTATTCCTATAGAAGATAAACCATGTAAGTCAGAATTAATATTTTTCTTAGTGATGGTATGAGGTTGTGAAGTAGTGATTGGTTTTGACCTAATGATTGCTTTAACAGGTTTGTTAGGCATAAAATTTTCTACCCTAGAAGTTTTAAGAGGATTAATCCTAAACATTCCTGAGGCAATCACTTTATCATTTTCACAACTTTTGATTCTTTGGTGAAAGGTGCCGAGTTTGAAGTGACTAGTTTTGATCATGTATATCATCACAACACCAATGGCGGTTTTTATAATGGAAGTCTACAGGCAATAAAATAAGAAAAGTCATAGACCCACAAGTGTCATAAATACAATACCCTTAAAACTAATCCAATTCAAATTAATATAGGGTCTATTATTGATGAAACGAAAGTTCTCACCAATAGAAAAGACATGAACAAGTACCCATAATTCAAAAACAAATGCAATATTCAAAACATAAAAGCAATATCAATAAACTATTGATATCTTTGGTCTTTTCTTGCCACATTCTCTCTTATTATCCCCTTAGTGACTCACCTGGAAAATGTGGCTTAAACGTCAAACATAATGTTGAGTGAGAGGTTATAGGTTAAGACACGCCAATAACTCGCTTTGAAATCACTATGATAAATAAAACATAGCATAGCAGGAACATACAACGAACTATCATACAAGCTACAATGCAATCTTATATACCAACATTGAGACGCCATGCTCAAACATCACAAAAATATCCCTATCCTCATAAAATGAGACGATCACGCACTATAACATTGCAAATACTATGGGTCGATCACGTCTACTTTAACAATCCACAACTCATGAGCGATACGTCATATTAACAAGCTATCATACAATGCAGACGATCATGTCTCAACTAATGTTAACATCCATCAATCCTTGTGACGGTTTCATGCTGCAAGCACAAAAACAATCATTATCATATTTAGTAAGTAGCACATTACATACAATAGTTATCGTATAGCCCATGCATCTATTTAAAACCACATTATCAAGTAACTAAAACATTTAAACTCATTAGCATCATTTTACCTAAGTATAACATAGAAAAAGGCGCTATGAAACTTACCTGATGTTAAGCAATTTCCAAACTCATTTGCACAATCCATAAAATCAAACAATACGCATGTTACACGCGAACTAAGCCAAATATGATTATGCCCTTGGAACTATCATATGATGATGTCTTTGGTGTTTTATTTACCCTCAGGGGTTACCGAACACAGCCTTGACCAACATTTATCAAGTTGTTTTCACTATCTTTTTCTAGTTCAATACCAGTTACCCAATAATACATAGAATGTTAGTGTCATCTTTGCCTTGGTCTAAATCAACACCTACTGACTTTATAAATTTTTTACAAAAATCTCATTGGTTCAATATCATGAGTTTTACTATCTCCATGATTTTTCACATAATTTATTTCCCTTACTTAAGTGCCCCAAATAAAATCAAACTTTTTTATAATCGTTGGAATGTCTCTAATCGATACACTAAAAGTTTGGACTCAAAAACCATACTTATGGAACTTTTTCCAATCAGAAGCTCTCCGTTGGTGGATTTTTAATAGACACATAAGAAATAAACCATGTATGTTGGGATTTTTTTTTTTATAATCCTATTTGTAAATTTTTAAGTGGAGGTTTTACCCCTCAGTAACCATGAATTAATCTGACTTGACTTTAATTGCTTAGACAACTTTTTCTTGTAACAAACATTTGAATGACTTACGACTTAAAACTTTTGAGGCAGTTCGTTCTGGAAACTGACTCTTTGAGTACAACCTTAGGCTTAAGACTCAAATCTATTCATAGCCTTTAACGCCTCGATATCATCAAAACAACACAGCCCTAAGTTCTGCCAAACCCTAATTCAGTTTTATCGAGAATTACTAACCAATTACTCCTATATAGCTTCTAATTAACCCTAATCATTGTACATGTTTATTATATCATTAATTTACAGATGTTTATGATTCCCTAATTATCCATCATAATAATTAGTACATGATTTAATGATATAATAATTAACAAAAGTTAATTGAAAACATACCTAAACTGTTCTTGGAACAACAAGATCACTAGTTGATCTTTGAATTAAATAAATTCTTTGTTTTCTCTCTGGCCTAGAGTTCGATTCGGTTAAAAAAATTTAGGGGTTATGAGGTTACGCGACCTGTCTTTTTGTGTGGGGAAAAAGTATCTAATAATTACCATAATTAAGAATCCTAATGATACTAATATGCGTTTTTCCTTAATTAGAGTCCTCTAGGATGGAGCTTTATTCGTTTTTTTTTTTCTTAAAATTCGTATTTACTATTCATGTATAAAAAAATTATTCTGTTTATCTTTTATTAGTTAATTAATTTCCTTCTTTCACCTTAAGATTTTAAAATACCTAAGCTATTTGATAATACAGTTTGTTTATACCATAATTCTTTTTAAAATAACTTTTTATTTCAAACTCACTTTCTATATTGGAAAGTTTACTAACCATCTTCCATATTTCAACCACATTATTCTATTCCCCTATACAGATTTCTATATACGCTTAATCTTAAAAACCAAGTCTTGACGTAAGCAATGCATGCACACGTCTATTATCCATTATCACCATCACGCAAGTGAACAAATGGGGGAGTACTTAACACCAAATTAAACACACTCAAAATGAGATGCCCATACACCTCAAAATGATATCAGGCACATAATATTAATCATTAAGCCACATAATGCACCATAGATAACACTTACACACATAAAAATGACTCTTAGCCATTTTTTAAAGGTTTTAAACTAACTCTATTCAAATCTACGGTTGTCACACCTAGACTGTGGCCTTTTGGTCTTGGCAGTGTTGTCTACTCCTATAGAAGATAAACCATTTGAGTCAGAATTAACATATTTCTTAGTGATGACACGAGGTTGTGAAACAGTGATCGATTTTGTCCTAACGCTTGCTTTACCTTGTTTGTTTTGGAAACAAATTAGTTCTTCCCTTAAATGTTTTAAGGGATTAATCCTAAACATTTCCTGGCGCAATCCTTTATGATTTTTTCATAACTTTTGATTCTTCGGTCAGGTTTGGTACCGAGTTTGGATAGTGATTGGGTTTGAAAATCATTTGACTCAACAACCTTTAGAGGAACCCTAGTTTTTGAAAGTGGAGTCATAAAATAAAGTTTTATTCTTGAGGTTGATTGATTTTCAAACTTAGTATTTGCACTCGTACCTTTGATAGTGGCCTTTTGTTCATAAACTTTTTCAAATAACTGGGCTCTTAACTTAGCATTTTCATAAATCGTATCATTTAATTTTTCTTAC
The DNA here is from genome assembly GCA_026074375.1 of Tanacetum coccineum. Taxonomy (NCBI): domain Eukaryota; kingdom Viridiplantae; phylum Streptophyta; class Magnoliopsida; order Asterales; family Asteraceae; genus Tanacetum; species Tanacetum coccineum. The sequence continues at coordinate 6,020 of BQNB010075811.1, read as the reverse complement.
AAAGAGTCATTTATGATTTTGGTTTGAGCCCGTGTCACACTGATAGAGTCAAAAGGGTTCTTGTAAGTGGTCTTAAGATGAGCATTTTCTTTTGCATAATTTAAAACCTGAAATTCTAAGGACACATTCTCGTCTTCAAGTTTCTGAGACAAAGGATCAAGGGTATTTTATGCACATTAAGTATCCATACTCTTACCCTTGAGATCTCCCAACTGAGCTTGCAATCGTTTGATTTGATGTTGCATGTTATTATAAGCTTTATCATACGAAATTTTGTCATATTTGCATTCTTTACATTTTTTGTACCAATCATTCCAAAGTTTAGCATATTCAGTTTCTTTTTTAATGATACAATTTTCAAACCTTTCTTTCGTACGTTCAATCTCAGTTTGAAGATCAGATGATTCTACAACAGGAGGATTTTGCACAATAGACATAATATCCTGACTGACAACTGCTCTCAAAAGAAGGTCGTTTTCTTTTTCCCAAACCGTTATCTTATCAAGAGAATCTTCAGCCTCCTTTGCAAGAGATTTAAAGTCTCAAACAAATTTAGCTGCTTCTTTCATAAAATAATTTTCGAAATTTTGTACTCTTGCGTCAACTTGATTAACGATACGAGCAATTTCATCCTTGAAAATCTTGTGAACCTCTTGATGGACTGGAGAAGACAGATTAGTTACGTTTGCATTCATTTTATGTTTAACAACACGTTGAAGCGTCACAATGGTGTCTTTTACCTCATTTAGAAATTTTCAGGCAACACTTGGAGCATCATCCGAAAATTCATCGTCAGGTATTGAAATGTTTTGGAAATTATGTTTGAAACACTGGTCGTTTTGGAAGTATTTGAAAAATACATCTCTTCTCGTGACTTGACCTTTTGAGAAACAAAAACCTCAGAAAGTTTATTAATCTTTGCATAATTTGCCGGTTTTATTTCTTTGTTCAATCATTTCATTTTTAAACGACTCTCTTGAGCAAGTTGCAGTGTTTCCTCCAAATCATACAATGCAGGAGGATCATGATTTTCTAATAACACTCTGTCGTTATACAAACTTTGTTATTTTTGCTGAGCTTGCTTGAGATAGAAGAGATTTTGATAACCTAGAGCCATTTTTTGTTTAGTGTGGTAAAACGAGTCTGGTTTAAGTGAAAGCACATGCATCGTTTGAATCGATTGATCCGTTTTAACCAAAATGTTATCTAATTCCTTAATCTTTTTCTCAAATTGAATTAGTTTATCAAGAATGTGGAAACTAGAAGGAGGGTTGAATAGTTTATAGGTTAATTGCCATTTTAATATTTTACTTTTAAAATTGTTAGATTCGAGTATATGTTCAATCAATCAACAATATGAACGCATCACGACAACTATCTAATTGTAATATCTACACATGCAACATAAATAGATAAAGGAAAGAACGATCAAACTAAGACACCAAGATTTTTAGTGGTTCGGCTACAAAGTTCTTCTTCATCCTACTCCACTTCCCGAGTATGCGACTCGAGATTTCACTATGCCAACAAGCTCCCTTCATGCGGAGAAAACCGTTTACACGTCGCTTAAGTTATTTTTCGACACTAAGCTAGATGTCGAGTCTTAATCTTAGCTAGAATCAATCTACCACTTGCACAAGTACTACCCACTCACAAGATCTACACTATCATATTTACACACAATCTGATTTACACAATCACACAAGATAATCAAAATAGAGTTTTGAATCTTAGAAGAAGAGAGGAGAAATCACTAATCTATAACACTTCTTTTCTTGGTGAATACGAGTGTTCTTCTCTTGCACTTGATAGAAAAGGAAGAAGTGAAGATGAGATTTGATCACTTGAAACAAGAATAAACTATGTTAGTGATCAATATATTTAGTGAGAGAAAGAAGGTTTAGAGAGAGAAAGAGGACTAAAAAAATCATGCAAAGAGGTTTATTTTTCTGCTGAGAATAGTGCAGTATTTATAGCCAGGAATCCCTAACGGTCAGCTGGTGGCGGTCCCGGCGGTCCCAGATATATATGGGGACCGCCTAGCCACTTAGGGCGCCGCCCCTAGACGGACGTTCTGATTTTTGTCCTTTTGTAAGGAAGGTTTATCCTGATGAGTTATATTCGGTTGGGGGGGGATTTGAATTTCAAATTTATGTTTTTAAATAAAACATTATTTTTATTTAACAAAACCATTTTATGTAATTATGTAAAAATATAGTTTTGTAGAAACATGATGGATTTAGCAGAAAAAATATTTTTTTGATCACTAATTAAGCTTAATGATTTGTTTATCCATAGTTTAAGTGATTTATGTCAAAATGGAAGTTTACGATTAATAATATGTAAACGTTTATTTTTATCGTAAATGTTTTTACATTTTGTCTTCTTCAAAACATAGAGGAGTCCAAAAATATAAATAACGTTTTTAAGCATTATTTGTTGTTAGGAATTAAGGACTTCTACAACTTTGTACTGTTGGTTCAACTTAGTACTGCCAAGAGAAGACTTAGTACTGTCAAGCTTAGTTAGTACTGCCAGTACAAATTGTTAGTACTGTTAGTTTATTAGTATTGTTAGTTATATAGTTAGTACTGCTAAAGTGATATGCATGAGTTATATTAGGAATAGATATGCATGATCACTCAACGTGTTTTGTAAGCCCATTAGGGTTTTCCTTGGTGTATAAAAGGAACCCTAAGGCATAGATCTAGATATCAGTTTTCACATCAAGTTTTCATATTAGTATTCATAGTTTGCATAGCAATCATAGTTAGTTTTCATAGCTATTTTGTAACTCAAAATAGTATTCAATATATTGAAAGTTTAGTAAAGATCTTGTTTTTACTGTTTCATTGTTCTTCTTAGTATTGCAAACTAGATTCCACATAGTTTGTGATATTCTCAATCATAGTTTCTATTATAGTTGTCTTGGATCTATCCAATATAACTAAGCTTTAATAAGCTAAGTAAGATCTGTTAAAAAGGGTACTCTAAATAAGAAGAACACTATATCTACACAAGATCTTATAATCAAAGAGAAGATGGAATCACATTCGGAAGCTACCCATACAGTGTCTGCACTAAAACTTCCAGTACTAAAAACTAGAGATTATGATCTATAGAGCATGAGAATGGAGCAATATCTTACTCACACTGATTATGCTCTTTGGGAGGTTATTATGAATGGTGATGCACCTGCTATTGCATCAGCTAGTGCTGAAGGTCCCATTCCTCCTAAAACTGCAGAACAGAAGCTGGCAAGAAAGAATAAATTGAAAGCAAAAAGCACTCTGTTGTTGGCCATTCTTGATGAGCACCTATTGAAGTTTCATGGAATCAAGGATGCAAAGACCTTATGGGAAGCAATCAAGACCAGGTTTGGAGGCAACAAAGAATCAAAGAAAATGCTATAAACCATTCTGAAGCAGCAATATGAGAATTTTGCTGCATCAAGATCTGAAGGACTGGATAAAACCTATGATAGGTTTCAAAAACTCATCAGCCAATTGGAAATTCATGGTGAAGTTATCTCCCAAGAAGATGCAAATCTTAGGTTGCTAAGAAGTCTACCATCAGCTTAGAACAATATTTCCTTGATCATGAGAAACAAATCTGATCTAGACACAATGATCATGGATGATTTGTATAACAATCTGAAAGTGTATGAAGCTGAGATTAAAGGCCAATCAAGCTCAAGCTCAAACTCTCAGAATGTGGCTTTTGTATCTTCAAAAAACACTAGCATTACTAACAAAGCAATTAATACTACTCATGAAGTTTCTACTGCTAGCTCACATGGACAAGCTTATTCCTCAACCTATGCAGATGATGTCATGTTTTCCTTCTTTGTCAATCAATCTAATAGTCTATAGTTGGACAATGAAGATCTGGAGCAGATTGATACTGATGATCTTGAAGAGATGGATCTTAAATGGCAGGTGGCCATGCTTACCATGAGGGTGAAGAGATTCTTAAAGAAGACAGGAAGGAATCTGAATTTCAATGGCAAAGAAACTGTTGGCTTTGATAAGACAAAGGTTGAATGTTACAACTGCCACAGGAGAGGTCACTTTGCTAGAGAATGCAGGGCACCAAGGAATCAGGGGAATAGAAATGGAGATGCTCCAAGAAGGATTGTACCAGTAGAGACTCCTGCAAATGCCTTGGTTGTTCAAGATGGGATAGGTGGTTATGATTGGAGCTATCAAGCTGAAGAAGGACCCACAGACTTTGCTCTAATGGCCCATTTGTCTTCAGGTTCATCCAATTCATCAAGCTCAAATACTGAGGTACAAAATTGCTCTAAAGAATGTTTAGAATCTTATCAATCTCTTCAAAAATAGTTTGATCAACAACGTGAAGTTCTAAGTAAAGCTAATCTAGAAATAATAGCCTATCAATTAGGCTTAGAATCATTAGAAGCTAGAATTGTTCTTCATCAAAAAAATGAAGCTGTTTATGAGGAAGACATTGCATTTTTGAAATATGATGTTAAGGTAAGAGATAATTCTATAACAGAGCTTAAAAATCAGTTAGCAGAGGCTTTAAGAGAAAAAGATGATTTAAAACTAGAATTAGAAAAGTTTGAAACGTCATCTATGAAGCTAACTAAACTGATAAATAGTCAAATAAGTGTTAATAACAAGTCTGGTGTTGGTTTTGACAGTCAAATGAATGAAAATGAATTGTATGATTGTCATCTGAATAAAAGTGAAGTGTTTAAAAGTGCATCTAATAGTAGTGTCAATGAGATTGAAAAGGAAAATAATCAAGTAAATGATAGGTTTAAGAAGGTTGAGGGATATCATGTAGTTCCCCTTCCCTACACTAGGAACTACATGCCCTCAAGACCTGACTTATCCTTTGCTGGATTAGATGATTATGTCTATAAGACTAATGTGAGTGAAATTATCTCTAGTGTGCCTAGAATTGAATCAACTGTATAACAACCGTCAATTTTCGGAACATATTTAAATAATAAATCATATTTATTATTACATGTTTGTCGTTTGTAAAATCTATTTTTAAATTATTTGATTCGAAAACGAAAAAGGAAATAATTTAACTCATAGAATTTATCAAAAACGAACCGCTAAATCACGCTTTCATTATTCAGACCCTAAAGCGATTTGATGTAAAACGACATTCCTGACAACTTTTTAGTTTTGCCCGAGACCCAGAAACGGGCAGAACGTGACTGAAATACACTCGCAAGATCTAGAAACGAGAAAATAATTAAATTATATTTAATTAACAGTTTTATTAAATAAAAATATTTAATAAATTTAGTCATCATTTTATTCGAAAACGTTTGTTGATAACGCGAATATATGGTTAGGAATTTATTTATTTATTTATTTATTTTTTATTTCGGACGAGACGTAACCGGTTCACTAAATAAATAACGAACATTTTTATAAATATTATAAAAAAAATATTTATGAAATATTATCAAGTAAATACTCATTTTTATCGGAAAAATGATTTGGAAAACAATGGCGCAAGTTTCGTGCGTTGAATCGACCGTTAACTAGCTCAAACGCGTCCCGAACCGGAAGTTATAAAAACTACATTAGATATTTACACAAGTAACCCTCAACTATTATTAACTTGTCATTTGTTTTTAAAGTTTTATTATAAATAAAACTTTTATACTTTTTTTTCATTTCATTTTTATAACAAACCACACACACATGAACAAACACTCTCTCCTCTCCAATTTCCGGCAGCCACCGTCGGCCGCCGCCGAAAAACTTTTCTGGCGAGTTTTCCGGCCAAGCCCAAAAATGCTTCTCATTACCCGATCTACCCGATCTATTATACCACGCGCCGCCACGCGCCTCCACCGATCACCACCATCTGCACCACCAAATACGGCAGCAGCCGCTGCCACTATACTACCACCTCACCCCGCTGTCACCACGCCACAGCCTACACCACCATTGGTATGTGCTTAATTACACATATCTTTTACCTTTAAAAACGAGCTAAAATAACCAAAAACGGACTTAAAATGCCAA
>BQNB010075810.1:0-31354 GCA_026074375.1 Tanacetum coccineum | reverse complement strand
AATTATTAAGTTGGAAAGTATAGAAAGTAAGTTATAAAAACAAAGTTATACAAATAAACTCAAAAAGGCATTTAGGGGCTATTTTGGTTCATGTCCTATGACAGCCCTATTATAAACTATAAAGATAGTACACCTCATGACTATTCCAAAAAGATTAGAAACTCGAAAAATGGATTAATAACGAAAAAGATACGCTAATTACGAGTTATACGTTAATTAAACGGGTTTATAAAATAAATTTTATAAACTATGAACAGTAAAAGTTACTATTCATCAGCAGACCCAACTTTATAAAATATGATATATCTTTCAATAACAAAGACATGCTCGAAGGAATCGCTAAAATCGGGATTAAAACGGATAAGTTATTACATTTACGAGTTTACGCTAATTAAAACACAAAAATAGGTTTATAGCTGTTATGAACAGTAAAAACACTATTCACCACAGAATGTTGAAAATTTAAAAACGTAATATTTTGATCACTCGTCTTAATACGAAAGCGTGTACATAAGAAACGCGAGAAACGGGTTTAAAACGGGAAAGTTATGCTAGTTTTACTAAAACGATAATTATAAACGTTTTCACTTTATAACAACGATTTCTAAATTACAAATAGACGGTGATGAAGCTATATAGAATTATATGTGGTTATCAAAGTACTATATTACTAGGGAGTTTCATAATGAGGCCTCTTCGGGGTGGCGTATCGACGAGTTGTTGGATTTACGATTTAAAGTGTCCTAGCTCCTCATACGTCACTACATGACCTCTTAAATTATGATAGCCCGAACGATAGTATGATGTAACTAACATAGACTTGTATATGATGTTAGTTAATCAAAGCGATTAGTGCTTATACGACCTATGTTAATTTAGGTTGCATTCGATCATTTACGTGACGCGCTATCTGTGATATTTGGATTATCAGTAACTCAAGGTGAGTTCATAGCCCCACATTTTACATGGTTTTGTTTTATAAGTTTTGGGGTGGAAAACATGCATTGTTTTATAACTGGACACAAGTGGATACTTTTATATTATGATTACGTGTTGCCTAAGTAGCGATAACCCAATCTGAGCCCATTATCATGAACTGTCAATTACTGGACTGTGAGCGCGAGTGTTATGAATAGATCTATTGGGTTTGACAACCCCGTTCGGGTGATTAGCTATCACTAGGCAAACGAACGTATACCATGTCGGATTAGGGATGTTGCGGGTTAGAACATCAATACGGGCAATGTGGGCAATTATATATTGCCATATATTTATGTCGAGCTTCAGTGTCATGAGCTTAGAGCAACGTAATTACATTTATATGATTTCTGCATCTGTTGCATTATCATACACTTGGGAAATCTTGTGGTCCAACTTTATACGATTTATCAAACCTATGAATTCACCAACATTATTGTTGACGTTTTAAAGCAATGTTTTTCAGGAGGTCAGTAAGCACAAGGTGCAAGCGATACATTGGTGATTTTGTATTTTGGGATGACATGCTTAAAGATATGGTTGCATTATATTTTGGGAATCATGTATTATGAACTAGTATCTTTGTAATATGGACAATGAAGAAGTTAAGCTTCGGGCTTTTTGTAACAAATGTTTGTTAAATCCAATGTATCTATTTTAAACAACTTTTAATGGTCGTTCTATATATATCTCGTATTATTGATCTAAGATGTGACATGCCCCGGACCCTTATTCTGCTGCGAGCCATTTTGGGGGTGTTACAATATGGGACAACATAGTCTGCAGGTTTGGCCTACCAGGAGAGATAATATCTGATAATGGAAATCAATTTAGAGATAACCCATTCAAGGATTGGTGTGAGAAGTTATGCATCCGTCAGCACTTTGCCTCCGTCAAGCATCCTCAAACCAATGGCTTGGTGGAAAGAGCAAACAGAAGCTTAGGAGAAGGAATAAAAGCACGGCTGGAGGAAAGAAGCAAAGATTGGGTAGAAGAAATCCCACATGTTTTGGGGGCATACTGCACAATGATCAAGACAAGCAATGAGGAAACACCGTTCTCGCTAACATACGAAACAAAAGTAGTTATCCCAGCAGAAATTGGCATGCCTACCTTGAGGATAGCGGAAACAGACATAGTGCAAAATAATAAAGCCTAAGAAATCAATCTAGACCTTTTGGAAGAAAAAAGAGAACAAGCGGCAATCCGCGAGGCAAGAAGCAAAGCGAAAATGGAAAAATACTATAACTCCAAGGTCCATCATACAAGTTTCAAGCCAGGAGATCTTGTATACCGCAGTAATGATGCTAGCCATGTGGAAGATGGGGGAAAACTAGGCCCTAAGTGGGAAGGACCATATGAAGTAACGGAAGCACTAGGCAAATGAGCATACAAGCTCAAAGACCGCAATGGACAACCTCTTCCGCGAACCTGGAACGTTTGCAACCTCAAAAATGTAACGTGCATGAAATGTAAGCACCATACCCACGCAAGTTTTGTAGCGGAGGGGGCAGTACTTGAATTTCTTTTCTCTCATGTAATGTCTTTTAATTAGTTTAATGAATGAAATGTGAAGCCTAGCTACCTTCACAAGCTTATTTTAAACTTTATTTTTTTCTTTTACTTTGCAAAGTTATTTACATATTATATGATTGGTAAGACGTGCACGCAAAGGGGCACGACCCCATAAATAAAGCTATTATTCCGCATAATACAAGGATGAGCAGCCTAACAATTAACTCATGTACATAAGAGGTTTGCAAGCCCGGTACCGGGAGAATAACCCATAAATATTCAACTAATACTATCACTGCAAACGTATAACCGCGGTATTAAAAGATAGCAACACAAAATTTTGAATAGAACGTAAACTGTTAAGTATTACACAACGATCGTACAAAAGAATTATAAAATTGTACAAGCACAAACAACCACTACAAAAAGGCCACATGAGGCCGCGGTAGGAACAACAACATATGATAAGATATTCCTACAAACAGGAAGCACCGCAGTAAGTAGCAGGCTCAACTAGGTAGCAGGGTACTCCGACGAAGTCTCCAAAGTCTCTTGCTCAAATATGATCTTGGGGGAAGAAGAGGCTTCGGCCTGAGGCTCCGTATCTACCACTCCATAATCTAACACTAGTATGGGCGGAACAGAGCTGGCTTAAACAAAAGTAGTTGACAAGGCAGTAGTAGCGGTAACAGCTGCCGGTACACCCGACGTGCTGGCCTCACTAACTAAGTTTTCGGCAAATAATGACTCAATTAGAGGAACCATGGCGTCAGAAATAGATAAGCGTTGGGACGCATCATCTTCTCTAATCCTATGAACGCGCGCATGAACTACATCCAAAGAAAAAGACAAGGAAGTCTCTTCACTAACCCTTGGTCCTCCGTCCGGTGAATATGAAGCATAAGTTGTTCATGCGAGGGCTGCAACTGTCTAGCCTCCGGAGTCTCGGCAGCAGGACCTTCTAAATGAAGGAGACCCATAATGTCAGCAATGCTTGCGTCCTTTTGGGACTCCAGTTGAGCAAGAAGAGGGAAATCCATGGCACGGAGGGCGTTCACGGTGAAAACATAATTGGCTTCCGCGGAAGGGTTATAAGCACCAACATCAACAAGACCTCTTCTGGCCTGCCCATGATCAATACATTTCACCAGCCCATCTTGCATACCCTTGTCAATAGCACGGACAATGGCTCCTCCCAAAGCCGCAAGATACTCTAAAGATTGAAGGCATTTCATAACTACAAGTCTAAGGCCGCGGCCAAGGATCCACCTCTGTCCAGCTATGGTAGTCAAAAAATGAGGATAAAATTCCTCATCTAGGTGAAGAGCCATTCCCATAAGCTCGGCGTCCAACCCTACCACCTTATCACTAAGGACCTTGACTTGTTCATCCTGCACCACTTTATATTGTTCCTTGAAGAGCTCATAACCCGAAACCTGATCACGGCGCCCAGAACATGTAGCTTTCAAAGAAGATACTTGACTAGCAAGATTGTCTTTTTGAGACTCAAGAGAAGCAGCTTTAATATTTAGCTCATCAAACAACAACTGCAAATCAGATAAATACTGAGTAAGTTTAGTAGTTTGGACATACCAGGATGCGCACTCAGCATTTTTAACAGAGACCACAAACTCAAGTGCCGCGGCCTTCCCCTCCAAATTACTCTTTTCCCATTCAAGAACCAGGTTCCGTGCCTTCAAACCATTCAGCTCATTAATCCGAGCGCCTTCCGCGGCCTCAACAACAGCAACTTAGCCGCGAAGACGAATTGCCTCTGCGGCTTCAGCTTCCTTCAAAGATAGCTGGGCTTTCAAGTTGGCAATCTCAACATCTTTTTCCCTTAACAAGTCAGCCTGCCTATTACACTTCCTCTTAAATTTCTTCCTTTCCTTGTAATTATGCTCAGACCTCAACCTAACTTCAGCGCTAAAACATGCCTGACGGGCTACCCTAACATTGAACTCCGCAAACAACTATTCATAATCCATGCCTCGGAGTTGGGAAAAGAACCTGGGAGGAGCAAGCTGATCAACCATGCTCCAACAGACCTCCAGGTCATCAAGGGCAGAGTTATTATCACGTTCTACTTAGGAACATATGTCTAATGGAGGGTTTTAGAATCCATATCTTGAGAAATGTAAAAAGTGTCAGCAGAAACCTCTGCACTAGCAGGATGAGAAGGACCAGAAACATCTGCCTCAGTTGCACTAGGAGAAGCGAAGTCCCTAAAAATGCTATGATGAACCGGTTCGGTACCTAACCCATGGACCAAAGCGGAAGTAACACCGGCAATAGCAGTAGTGGCTATAGCCGCAATCATTATGAGAGGTGGTGGCACGGATGACATGACAATTAAAGTGACCTCAGCATCTGCAACATTGGTACTAGAATGATGAGAAGAGTCTGAGGAAATTACAAAGATCTCGGCTGGGTGACGAGTCCGCAAATTAGGCCCAGAAACTGAATCAATATGCTCTCCACCCTCACGCTCTGGTGTAGGGGTCACAGAAGAAGTAACAAAAGGCACAGTTGCCGTTGTTGTAACTCCAACTTACGCAGCCAAAGTACTATGTTCAAGCAAACCCTGAAGCGCGACAAGGGATTTGCCCGCTGTACTAGCACCGACACCACCAGAAGTGCCATGGTCTTCCCTTATTTTTTTGGGAGGAACACTAGAACCATTAGCACCACTGGCGGCTTTCCTTTTCTTTCTCGCCTTGTTTGGCTTATCAGCAACAACATCTTGAATCTCATCATCTGTCATAATATTAACTTCCCCATCTTCAGCAACAGTTGTCTCAACCTCCTCGTCAGCAACAATGTTAACTCCTTCATCCTGAACAACATGAGTACCAGCATCCTGAACATCATCATTAGTCAAGAAGACCGAATAAATATCATCATCAAACTCATAGTAACGGCTCAGGCAGACAAGATATAAAAATAGTTCTAGAAATTTCCAGAACGGGGCTTGATGGGTGGCAAGGAAGTCGCATGCTTCCGCACTAAACTACACCGCGGTCGGAGGAGGGTCCCTCGCCAATGTTTTCTTAGTGTGCCACGGAACGAAAAGCGGGAAAATAGAGGCATCAACCCAAAATAAGCTATCATTCCAATGTTTCAATGAATCTAGGGGTTTGGTGTAACAAACTGGGGCAGTATCAGAACGCTTGCTAAAAGACATCCAACCCTTATTCTTAGAATTTAAGTAAAACCTACATAACAACCCAACAGTTGGGACATAATCGTGAACGCGGCATAAGATCTCAAAATGAGAGACCTTAGCAGCAGCAATAACGGAAAGCTGCGACAAATTGATACGAAAATGCCCAAGAACATCTACAAGAAACTGAGAAAGGGGTATACGAAAGTTGGCAAACTCAAAGAACCAAGCATATACACTAATTTTACCACCAGGACTATCATGAATACTCTGATTAGAAGCAGGTAATTCAAGATGCACAATATCAAGTATTTGATCTTTTTGACAAAACGCATCTAAGGCCGTTTGGGTTAAGGTAGATCTAACGTCAAAAATTAAACTCATTGTAAGAAGAAAGCACAAAGTTAAAGCTTAACCTGGTAGCCTAAAAAATCTTAAAGAAATAACTGGCGTGGAAGAGAAAGAAGGTGGAAAGCTCAAAAATAGCAACAATGGCAAAAGTGGTGAAAGAGAAGAAAAAATAACAGTGAAAACCAAGGAGGTATTTATACCCTTGGTATATTTAATTCGAACCCTAGCAAGATGTACACACGTGGATCCCACTAAACAAACCAACAGGTAGGATTAAAAGTAAAGAAATTGTGATGATAGAAAGATAACTGACTACGAATCACGTGAGTCAGAGAACGAAAGGTCACGGAAAAGACACGTCAGCCAAACCCAACCTAACTGGCAAAGGATAAGTCACGGAGAAGCCAATGGTCACGGAGGGAAGGAGGAGGTGCGGCACCAAAAGACTAAAGTCTAGTAATATTTACCGCACGCAGAACAGCATTGAACGCAGCAAAAATACTAGACTGGGGGGACTTGATGACGTATAATTGGTACAGTAGGCCTTTGGGCCTGGGTCATACCATTGCATTAGGGCCCTGGCCCAACCAAAGTAAATAACAAGAATAACGGGCTGAAACTAAGCCCATGGTTGCACTGGCCATGGCCCGGACGCAATAAGACGGACGCGAATCGGTCACAGGCCGCTCCCGCAGGCCACCTACGGATCAGCTGACATCTGCGAAGGGTAATCTGCGTCCGCAGTCACAATAACCGCGGACCCTTACCCGACAAGGGTCCCACTCCGGCCACTACGATTGTAGGCGAAATAATAAGAAACCCTAGTACTAGGCTCGCCTATAAAAGGAATCCTCTAACACTCCAAATGGTACGATTTTCTCACTCTTCCCAATACACACATATACCTCTGACAACATGTTTTCTTACTCTCACGCCGGAGTTTAATCGTGGAGTCTGTCCCCGCGGTAAAGCTAACGGCTTACTCTTATTTGTGAAGGAAATCATCTCAACTACTTTATTTAGTACAAGATCTAACCCCAAGAGAGCTCGAAGGTCCATCCTAACAAGCGATATAGGCCCACTCAATACCCAGTCACACATTTTGTACTAACAAAGTTTTAACGTTACACGAAGTTTATTTTAAATGCTAGATTTATTTAAAGGGTAAATTGCACAAAAAAAGGTATCACGCTTAGAGTGCACAGTGCAAGGTTCCAGATGATTTTTCGACCGTAATTCGTCCTCCCAAGGACCAATGGCGCCATCGTTCTGCAGCGACAGCGGCATCATTGGCGAACCGTTGATACCATCGCCAGCTCACTGGCTGGTGCCGTTGGTGATTTTTATTTATTAATCCTAACGTTATATTACGACTATAAAAAATTTATTTTACCTATTAATACCCAATTTAGCTTCCTTTTTCAAACATTCCCACCAAATTGTAATTTATATACGTTTTCACTTATATTCCAATCTCCTCTTCCATATGTTATACATTTTTAACTTTCATGGATCTTTTTGACGATGTAATGAAAGCCGAAGAATTGTTGTATTTATATGAATTGAATGAATAATATTTAGCCTTTGACGATGATGAAGCCACTAGTTCGCACACTCGGATGCACATCAGCTTGCGAAATGATCTTGTGGATCATCTTTGGCAACGACATCTACAACAAGAAGAAGAAGACGAAATGTGGTTTCTTTATCTATTGTAATTTTATTTTTATTGAAATGTCGTATTCTATTTTATGCATTGTAATTTTATTTTTTGTTCATTAAAATGAGTTTGTTTTAAAAAAATGAAAAAAAGAAAAAAAAAATGGGACTCATAGGTACCAATAAGTGTTATTGGTTATATTGTTTGAGAAGGTATTTTAGTTATTGGGAGTGTTATTGAATGGGTGCTAAAGTGGCGTTGAGGAGATATAACAATAACATGTTATTGGGGTGCACTGCATCTAACACTCTTAATGTCAATTTGAATTTTGGGTACTTATTTTTTTTTCTTTTTATCAATTTAAGGTATCAAAGTTAATCTTTGAACAATGCAAGGTTTTTTTGGCATTTCAAAAGCGATTACCGGTCATAGTTTTAGGTGAAATGACATTTAAATACTCAGTTATAATGATACATCACATTAATTAACCAATTCGGCTGAGAAAATGACCAATAACATCTTTTGAAATGTCAAAAAAATCTTACGTTACACAAAAGAAAACTTGTATAACTTAAATTGTAAAAACTAAAGTTGAGTATTTAAAATTCAAATTAACCTTAATGCGCAATTTGCGCTGCTTTAAAAGATAAAGGGTATGTTTGGTATCAAGCGTTTGAGAGCGTTTTGGAGCAACTAGCGACAAGCGGCTAGCGGTTTAAATATAATGCTTGTTTGGCAACGAGCAACTAGCGGTTGAATTTTGTGGAACCGCTCCTATCCAAAACGCTTCATCAAGAAGTATTTAGATCTAGCCGCTAGCGTTTGGCTCTCAAATGACATATATGCCCCCCTTTAATTATTTAAATAATTTTTATGTTAATGTGTATGTGTCTTTATTAGTCATTTAACATTTATAATTACCGCTACAACTACGTTACCAAACACTTTTATTTAACAAACAGCTACTGCTAACTGCTGCTGCTTACTGCTACTGCTTGCTGCTTACTGCTACTGCTTTCCGCTACTGCTACTGCTACGTTTCGCCAAACACAACCAAAGTTCTCATAAACTGTGCGCTAAACACCGTATGTCGATGCATCTTGCCATATCAGCTTACTTTTACACTGCTTTTAAGTCCTTTTAGACTAAAATGCTACATAAAAATCAACTATCCATTAGAAGGGTTAAAATTACTCATAAATATTTTGATGACATTTTCGTTAGTTGAATTGTATGCAACTTATTTTTGCCTACTGTACTGGTGTTTTTTTTGCTTACAGGAATTCGTTTTTGAGCTTGCATAGTTATCTTTTTGAGATCATGAATCTATATCATTATATTCGCTTTCAACCATTGAATCAAAACCAAACCCTAAAAATGGAGGCCATCACTATGAACCCTAAAAATTTTAGATCAAATCTACTACCTTCTTTATGCATCGTACTTGCTAAAGCTCTATTGTTATGAGTGTCGTCACCTTGTGATTCGATCTCCAATAATGAAGTTCCTTACAGGTTGGTTTTGCTTTGGAACCATAAGGATCTGATCTCTCTTTTTAGGGTTTTGTTTTTCTTTTTTATTCTCTTCATTGTTATTTCGTTTTGTTTCTTTGCCGCCTAGGGTTGTTTAATTTTGTTATTGTTTTTGTATTTTGGGAGTGTCATGGGTGCTCGTCAGTTAAAGGAGGATGATATGCAAAAAATTTCTACGTCTATTTTTATCACGAACTTCCCTGTCACAGCATGGGACTTATGGAGGGTTTGTTCTTAATACAGGAACATCATTGACGCCTTCATTCCGAATAGGAGATCCAAAACAGGTAACAGATTTGGTTTTATTTGTTTCATTAAGATCTCTGATGTGAATTTATTGGTAAACAATCTGTGTATAATTTGGGTGGGACGTCTCAAGCTTCATGCAAACGTTGCTAGATTCCAAAGATTACCAAGGAATAATGTTAATAAACAATTTGCGAATGAGAAAAAGGCCTTTTCAGAAGTTTCTCGCAAAGATACGAGGAAGCATGGGCATTCTAATTCATATGCACATGCTATCAAATTAGGGACTTCGTCTAAAGCTGTTAAGGAAGATAATGAACCGGCCTTAGTTCTGGACGATTCATGTGCGTTTTAAAGTGATCTCTTACTATCTTTGTTCGGGAAACTAAAGGAATTCAACTCCTTACCAAACTTAAAGACGTTATTAGCAGTAGAAGGGTTTGATGACATTCTTATTCGTTTCATGGGAGGTTTTTGGGTAATGTTTCAGTTCCGATTTAAAGTTTTAAAAGATAATTTTCACAATTATGTTGGTGTTGGTTCTTGGTTCTCAAAGTTATTGCCTGGATCCACGACATTCAACATTGATGAAAAGGTTACATGGATAGACATTGGAGGTGTTCCTCTATGCGTTTGGTCTCACAACACTTTTGTCCATATTTATTCTAAATGGGGTGAACTGCTATATGATGAGGATAAAGAAGCTCCATTCTTTCATAGGAAAAGAATATGTATTCAAAAGACTTTGGAAGAGAATATCTTTGAATCGTTTAAAATCATTGTTAAAGGTAAAAAAATTTAGGTTCGTGCTAAAGAAGTAACAGGGTGGGCTCCTAATTTTAGCGAATCAGTAGACGAACTTACTGATTCTGATGACGATTCAATTGATGTCAGCGATCTTGACGAGAATGTTGGAATATAGAAGGAAGAAATATCAGAAGTAGGGAGTGATGTTGATGAAATTACTGAAACCAATTTTAAGAATGGTAAATTTTTGTCCTCTGCTAATAAGGAGCCTCTTAATGTCGATGTGGAGGATTCTGAATCGAATGACCCATTTAATATTTATGAGTTACTTAATAAGAAGACCCTGATCAGTAAAGAAGCTTACAATTTAGAGGGCGATTTAAAATATCCTCTCGGATTTCTGCCCCATGATACTTCTGAAGTTAACTCAAACATGATGAACAATGCCACACAGAAGAACAATGTATCTAACCAGAATAGTGATGTTTTGGAAAAAGAGGTACCAGTCAATAAACACGTTCCAAAGGATAATTTAAAGGAGGATGTCGAAGTTTCTAGTTGTTCAACACATTTGAAAAGTTTAGAGATGCCAAGATCAGGTGGATCTATCCTTCAACTTATGGATGATCAGATAAACGTTGGCCAAACGATGGGATACAAAATGGAGTGTTGCATCAAAACATTGAAGAGATCGTAGAAACTCAAGGAGCTCAGGTGTTTAACAATTGATTTTTTTATCATTGAACGTTCAAGGCCTCGCCCAAAAAAGACTGGGTAAAGGAGTTATGTTTTAATAATAAAGTTAATTTCTTATCTTTACAGGAAACTAAAATGGATCACGTTGTTTTATTTGTCATCAAATCATGTTGGGTTAATTTCGCATTTGATTTTGTAGTTAGTCCTTCGGTAGGTAATTCAAGCGGCATTTTATGCGTTTGGGATCCAAGTATGTTTCAAAAGGAACATTCAACGATGTCTGACTACTTTATTGCAACTATAGGTAAATGGATTCCTAATGATAAAGATTTGCTTATCATATCAGTTTATGCTCATCAAGAATTATCAGAAAAAAAAGATGCTATGGCAATATTTGAATCATTTGATCGATAGATGGAAAGGAGAAGTGATAGTAATGGGAGATTTTAATGAAGTTCGCACTCTAAGACGATAGATATGGCTCCAATTTTAATGCTCAAGGGGCTGCTTTTTTTAAATCATTTATTTCGAAAGTAGATTTGGTAGATGTGCCATTAGGTGGTTATTCTTTCACTTGGTCCCATAAATCAGCTTCTAAAATGAGTAAGCTTGATCGATTTCTTATTTCAGAAGGCTTAATGAGATCGTGCTCGAATATCTCCGCAATTGTTTTGGATCGATACTTATCTGATCAAAGACCTATCTTCCTTCGTGAGATAAGTTTCGATTATGGTCTACTCTATTTCGCTTCTACCATTATTGGTTTGAATTGGATGGTTTTGACTCTTTTGTGGCGGAAACATGGAGAACCACTATTATATCCGAGCCGAACTCTATGTTAAAGTTGTTGAAAAAATTCAAATCTCTTAAAGTGAAAATTCGTAGGTGGGTCAAAGGTCACAAGGAGAAATCTTATAACCATAAGAAAGGTCTAAAAAACACATTAGCTACCATGGATACTCTCTTAGAAAAAGGGGACGTGTCTCCAAAAATTTTAGAGGATCGTATGACTGCTATGAAAAGTTACAAGATATGGACAAAATCAACTCGTTGGAAAGGGCTCAAAAAGCTAAGATTAATTGGTCGATCGAAGGCGATGAAAACTCAAAATACTTTCATGGTATAATCAACAAACAAATAAATAAACTTGTCATTCGCGGTATCCTTGCTGATGGTGCTTGGATAGAAGAGCCTAAGGATGTTAAAAATGAATTTCTATCTCATTTTAACGATCGGTTTAATGTCCCTAGTTCCTCCTGTTTTGAGCTTGATATGGATTTCCCTCATCAATTGTCTATGGAACAAAAGAATGATTTAGAAAGATTTGTCAAGAATGATGAAATTAAAAGGGCAGTTTGGGATTGTGGTTCGGATAACTCTCCGGGTCCGGATGGTTTCACGTTTGGGTTTTACCGTCAATATTGGAATGCAATTGAATATGATGTTGTGGAGGCAGTGAATCACTTCTTTACTCATGGGCTTTTTCCTAGAGGAGGTAATTCTTCTTTTATCGCTTTAATTCCGAAAACTCAAGATGCTAAGTTGGTGAAAGATTTCAGGCCCATAGGTTTAATTGGGAGCTTGTATAAAATTATTGCTAAGATTATGGTAAACCGGCTAGTTCACGTCATGGGAGATATTGTAAATGAAGTGCAATATGCTTTTTTAGCAAATAGGCAAATTTTAGATGGTCCTTTTTGTACACAATAAGAGACACTAGCTAACTCGATGATCCGGAGGTCGGGGAAGATTAAACAAGAAGTAAGCCATATTATTTAGAGAGAAAAGAAAAGATGTGTTTGTGTTTTAGAGAGAGAAAGAACACACATACTCCCCCCCCCCTAAAGAGAAAATACAATAATAAATCTTCACCCCTCCATGGAAGTATGGAGGGGGTATTTATAGGTCAAGACAAGGAAAACTATTCTTACTTAACAATTTTAGTCCTTGCATGTCTTGCCTAATGATAACTAGTGTAATTCCGTATTAGTCAACATATTTTAAGGCTAACAATCTTCCCCCAATATGTGTACATACAGAATTACTTACAATGTTCCCATCAAGTATAATTAAAACACAATAAGGACTTTCAAAGTGCTTCCAATGCTGAAGATGACATCTACGACTTCCTGTCTTGATACTTGTACTCCAGCTTGGATCTTCTGTGTTTTTACTTGTTCTGGAACCATTGTAGTATGCATGAGTTGGATTAACTTCCCACAATTCATGCAGCATGTCTTGAAAATCTTTCTTTATAGACTCCTTTTTGGCGAAGTTTCTGAATCAGCTTCCCCCCAAACCAACATCCCTATCTTGAGCAGATTCTAAAACTTTGATGTAGCTAGAAAAAAATTCTATTTGACATTTACGTGCATAGCGTAATTTTGTAAAAGTAGAAAACCACATCAAATACTACTGCTACTGGTGAATATTTGTTCGGGAGTACATGCAAGGAATCAACAATAATTATTCTCACGTATGCAGAATACTTCACAAACCATACTAAGTAAAGTAGTATACACTACTTCCCCCTGGAAGTTGACATAGTAACATCAAAGTCAACTAAGTCCTGGATGTACACGTTTTCCCCCCATGATGGTTTCGAACTCTCGAAAGCATCATTGACGTATAAAGACTCAAAAAATGGGAAGATGAGGCCATGGGCAAGCGCATCCTTCAGTTAATGCTTCGTTTTGAAATCGCCTCCCTATACTCGAGAAGTTCTTGTCTTAAACATCAATCTTGAAAAGTTATGAAAGACACTGAAGAAATTTGAAGGATTTTGCTTAGACTGTGAAGTACCATTGACGGTTTGTAGCTTCAATTATCCCGTGAGAATTGTTGATTACATCTCACCCTTTAAACACTCTGGCTAACTTACCAACCTCATATTCTGTCGCCTATTGCTTTGACCACATAGTGAAGTAGAATCCCCTAAATTTATTACTTAATTTTGCACTGTTGTTGATTGAAGAATGGTGCAAGATTAAATTTATAAGTACTCTATACAGAACCAGAAAAGTATAAGAGGTACAACACCATTTGAAATTATCCACATCAACATATGCGTGTGACACTGAGTACTACAATGTAACTCCTTTAAGTGATAGCTATAACCCGTGAGCACTACAATGTAACTCCTTACATCAGGAAATAACTAGATAATCCAAGTCTTAATCATAAGCAGTATACGTTCAAGCAAGTCATCAATAGATAGATTAGGTTTGAAGAAAAGGGATAGAAAGTAGAAGGAAGTCTCGATGATGAAATAAGTAGACGGCTTCGTGAAACCCAGCTTTAATCTCAAATAAGGGATACCAAATCAACTTCGTGATCACTTGTCATCGTAATCCGAATCTTTAGCCGTTTTGATGTTTTAGTGAATCTTATTCAGATCGTTTTTAGTGTTATGTATCATGTTTGTTGTGTTGTTTTGAAATCAATTAACGTTCACGGGATTTTACAAGTCTTTGATTAAAACCGAGAAAAGAATGGAATCTTTCACGGGATTTTACAAAATTAAGAAGAAACTGTGAAACAATAATTAATTGTGGATGAAATCGTTGTTGAAATTGAAGTACGTAAGCTTTTGTAACGATTAATGAGCTTAAAACGATGACCGGTGCACAAACTTTGAGCTTGAAATGATTAATGGTTGATTAAAATTCAAATAGGGACTAACGGTGCAATGACGAGTCACTTTGGATGAGTAACGGGCTGTTTTGTAGCAAGTAAGGACTAACGGTGTAAAACAGTTTCAACTTGAAGGTTAATGATGCAACAATGGATGAATTGTGAATTGGTTATGAAATCCAAGGGCCAAAGTTGCCAATTTGAAATAATTTTGAATTATATAAAAAAAAACACGTCCCTCCTTTTTTTCATTTCTTCTTCGATTGAAAATTTACCAAAAATGAAAAGAATTTAAATCTTGTCTCGCATAGTCGTACGGTTATCGACGATGAAAACTAAATATACCATGTTGATCGAAAAGAGTTCACGATCGTAATGGTATAGATTATAAGTCTCGAAACTAACCTCGAAACCGTAAAACCAAAAATGACTTATTACGTGAGATTTTGTATCCGTTGTTTGAGTAGTTCGGTTCCTATTGATTTTGAGTTGTTCGGTTCCCAAATGTTTTGGTTGTTCGGTTTGCACTAGCCTTGCTTGTTCGGTTCCTTCACAAACAACAAGTTGTTCGGTTCACACTGTTTGTGAGTTGTTCGGTTGACATTGTTTGTTCGGTTGACATTGGTTGTTCGGTTCCTACTCGAAACGAGTTGTTCGGTTTACACTTGTCATTGAGTTGTTCAGTTCACACAAGGTGTTTAGTTGTTCGGTTCACACAAGGTGTTGAGTTGTTCGGTTCAACAAAATATCAAGCACCTTGAACGCGTCTTTCTTCGATGGCAGAAAACATCAAACTTTCCTTGCGTGTTTTTCTTTACTTAAGCCGTGATAAACCAATCTCCAAAAAGCTCAAAACCGTGACCTTAATAAGCAAAGATTTCAACCTAGAAAAAGCTTTCGAAATAAGCACTTAACTCACGTAATAAACCACGAAAGTAAGCTAACAAAAAACTACCAAGAAGCTGTTTTGAACACTTTTAAGCTATCAAAATAAGACGAGGACAAACAAAAAAATTTGGAACACAAAAGCTTTGTATGTTTTGAGAAAAAAATGACTACAACTATAATGTAAACAAAAAGTGACACAAAAAATATGATGCATCCTATTTAACCACAAATAAGCCCATCCAAACTGGATACCCACTGTATCACAAGAAATTTATTATGAAATGGGCCACCAACACGTTATAAGCAAAAGTTATATTTGATTTAAAAAAGTGGATAATATATATATATATATATATATATATATATATATATATATATATATATATATATATATAGAGAGAGATAGATAAAGATATGTATATCTTTTAGAGAGGGAAAGAACACACACACACCTAAAGAGAAAATACAATAATGAATCTTCATCCCTCCATGAAAGTATGGTGGGGGTATTTATAGGTCAAAACATGGGAAACTATTCTGACTTAACAATTCTAGTCCCTGCATGTCTTGCCTAATGATAACTAGTGTAATTCCGTATTAGTCAACATATTTTAAGGCTAACACTTTTATTTTGAATGAGCTAATTCAGTGGTGTAAAGCCAAGAAGAAATAAACTATGATATTTAAGGTCGACTTCAAAAAGGCTTTTGATTCGGTTCGTTGGGACTACTTAAATGACGTCTTGAAGAAATTTGGTTTTGGTGATCGATGGCGTAATTGGAACCAAAGTTGTCTAAATTCTTCAAGGGGCTCGATTCTAGTTAATGGAAGCCCTACAACTGAGTTCCAGTTCTACAAAGTCCTTAAACAGGGTGATCCTCTATCTCCTTTTTTATTTATCTTGGTTATGGAAAGCCTTCATTTATCATTCCAAAATGTGGTAAACACAGGGTTATTCAAAGGAGTTATGTTAGATTCTTCTCTGCAATTGTCTCATCTTTTTTATGCAGACGACATGGTTTTTTTGGGACAATGGTGTGATTCGAACATTAGTATCATTGTGCATGTTTTGGAATTCTTTTTTCGTGCTTCAGGTCTACGTATCAACATGCACAAAAGAAAATTAATGGGTATAGCAGTAGATGACTCCAAAGTTGATATCGCAGCTCAGAATGTTGGTTGCATGAGTCTTAAACTTCCTTTCACTTATTTGGGTATAAAAGTAGGCGACCTTATGACTCACATTAAATCCTGGGAGGAGATCATTAATAAACTTCATCGGCGGCTCTCGAAATGGAAGTTAAAGACTCTTTCAATTGGAGGACGGCTAACTCTTCTTAAATCGGTGTTGGGTTTGATGCCAATATATTACATGTCAATGTTTAGAGTTCCTGCTCAGGTCTTATAAAATGGAGACCATTCATAGTCATTTTTTCAATAGGGGTGGATCTTAATGATCGGAAAATAATGTCGGTAAAATGGGTTAATGTCTTGGCTTCAAAAGATAAAGGGGGCCTTGGTGTTTCGAGTTTCTACGCGTTGAATCGTGCTCTTATTTTTAAGTGGGTTTAGCATTTTTGAACTCAAAATTGCTCTTTGTGGTCTAGGCTTATAAAGGCTATTCATGGTGAGGATAGTAAGATTGGCAATCCAAAATCTAGGCACCCATCAAATTGGATAGATATTGTTCGTAACATGTCTTTTCCCAATGATAAAGGTATTAATCTTCTTGGTTTTATAAAGAAAAAGGTGGGCAACGATGACAATACAATGTTTTGGGAAGAGGTTTGGAAGGGAAATGTTCCTTTCAAACTTATGTATCCTTGTGTTTACGCCTTGGATTTGTTAAAAAACATTTCTGTAGCGTCTAAATTATCTCATTCCAATGTTGGTTTCTCTTTGAGACATAGTCCGAGGGGAGGGGTTGAGCTTGACCAGTTCATGGCTTTATCGTCTAACATGGAAGGTCTCATTCTTCCTTTGATGCAAGATAGATGGTCCTGGTCTTTGTCAGTCTCAGGAGAGTTCTCAGTTGCTTCGGTTAGAAACTTTATAGATGACCACACTCTTGACCAGATCTCATCCAAAACTCGTTGGATCAAGGCTGTTCCGAGGAAGGTAAATGTTCATGCTTGGAGAGTCAAATTGGACAACTTACCTACTCGCCTTAATCTCTCTCGTAGAGGAATGGAGCTCGACTCCATTTCTTGTATGGTTTGTAACTTGGCAGTCGAATTTGTTGGTTTGTGCTTATGTCATACGGATATTTAAACGGCTAGAAATACGTAAGCCTACGGGGTCACACACGTTTACACTTAGATATCATTCTATTAATGTTTATAATAATATATTTAAATATTTATTATTTATATTAATATATGATCCGACGATAGAACACTAACGGTCGTTAATTAGTTCGTTATGAATAATTAACCATAAGGCTTTTTAATTAATGGGTAATTAAACGTAATTATCCATAAATTATGGAAAAGTCAAAAAGTCAGCACCAAGGGGTGTTTCCCCTTGGTTCGACCGGCCTAAGCCCAAGGAAGGGTGGGTTGGGTTTTTGAGTTAGCTTTTTCTCCAAGCTAGGTATTTTAGGTAAACCCTAATTCATCTAGTATAAATAGGGGATCACCTAGATTATTATTCTTATCCCTTTTCTCTCTTCTCTTCCTCTTGGTCGAACAAAACAAAACACCCTCTAGGGGTTTTTTTGGTTTTTGATTACTTTTGGTGTTCTATTGTTCGTTGGTTCAAGAACTAGCATTCAGGTGATATTGTTTGACGTGTAGTATGGATACACGTAGAGGTTATTTATTTTAGTAACTTGAAGTGGTGTTTGGTTCACACGATATTACACACATGCATGTACTCGAAGACGTCTCGTTTACGTCACTAGTTTGGTTGCTAAAGGTATGTTTTCCTTTATGGTTTTTTATGTTAATTATAAGATGCTATATGTGATTTAATTCCGCTGCATAGCTCGTAAAATATTAGAGTAATATTAGGGTTATTTAAATGACCAGTTCCAACAGTGGCATCACGATCCAAATCATATAGCTTTGTAATTACATAAAAACGTAAAAAAAACATGTAAAAATGCATATTTTATGATTATTTCTTGCTTTTATGTGAAAACTATTTTAGGAAATTATTTAGTAAAATAATATTTTCCCTAATTGTCACATAAATATGGAAATAAAATATGGCTATATTTTTTACATGATTCTATTTCGCTTGTTTTTTATTGAAATCTTAAAATTTGCGTTTTAGATTATATATATTGTTGTTTATTTATCGCGTTAATAAATTGTCAACCATGGGTTACGTGCATGTAAACCATGGTTATTAAGCTTAATATATTGAATGTATGCTTGTTATGTGGTATGCATGATATCATTATGTAAATTTAATTGGTTAATTGCAAAAGTAGGGAAGACTTTTGTTGAAATTGATGTTTTAATTGCATAAATGATAAATGTTTAGTATGATTAATTTGTTAAATTGGTTTTGCATGTTTATATTGTGGTGATTTTTTATATAAAATGCAAAAATGATTTTTAGAATTAATATGGACTAAAAGCACATGATTAAAACGCTTATTGTATGTATATTGATACGTACACTTTGCCAAATCATGGGTTATATACATAAAATTTGTAAATTCTTGCAACATTCTATAACGCAGGGGTTTAGTGGTTTCCGTAAGGGAACCCGCGACGAAACAACACAAGAATGAACAATTTTATATAAAAGTTTTAGCAATATTTTTAAGAATGTCGTAATCGTTACTAGGGTTTGATTATTTCCCCGGCAACCCTAATTTTATAAATGGCATGTAATTTATAAAATTTAAGGGATTTCTAATACAGAAAGTTTTTAAAAACAAAAAAGGAAATGTTTTAAAAATCACTAGTGTTATAAGGTTGTATGCATGCTTCCTTATACACAATTCTTGGTAACTTTGTTTTTATCAAATATTATACCCTGAAAATTAAGTCATTGCCATCTAATTATGAAATCACTTGAGTTTTTACTTTTACTCTAAAACGGTTTTAGGTAAATTAACAAAACAATGTAATATAATAATCGTATGGTCAGACCTGAGACTATAAAATTACTGATTTTGTATTGGACGACTTATATCGAGTATGGTTGGTCAGACCTTCGACCCGAGGCATACGATGGGGTGAAACATGCTGTTTGACATTATAATTCTAGATTATGATGCCTTGTGCCCCATAGGAACTAAGAGTTGCACATGTTGGCAATTATCACACGCTGATTACTGTTAGAAATACGGAAAAGTATCGGTCACTTCCAATATAGGTAGTCATAGCTCGTAGTAATTAGTAATGTTATGTTAGTAAGCTAACCGGGCCAAAGGCCCATGGACAAGACCACTAAGGGCCCATGGTCGGCCTTGGTATGACATATATAAACCCTCTCCACACATAGAGAGGGTGTTGGTTGTTCATTTCTCACATTACACTAAGCTAATATTATCCTTTTTCTTTCTCTCTCTAAGTGTTCATCCAACCATCTCTTTCCCTCTCTAAAAACCCAAAGTGAATCCTATCATACATGTGTTAAGATATTCTACAATTGGTATCAAGAGCCATGGGGTGTTTGTGTAGGTTTTGTGTGCGTTTTATCTACTCGGTTTACTAGTGTTTTTGGTTTGAATCCATTCAAAAAGTGTTTACTTTTTGAGGGTTTAAAAACCATAAATCTTTGAACTTTCTTTCTTATTTATTTTAGTTTAGACTAGAAGTACAAGAAAATCTTTCAAAAACCATAAAAAAACATCATCTTTTTGAGTCTTTTTGGTTAAAAAGAGGGTTTTGTACCAAGAATCTTGATATCAAATTTTTTGTGTCAAAAACGTTAAAGTTTGTGTTTTTAAGGTTCTAATAGTCTTAGATAGGTAAGAAGTACAAGTAAAATTGGGTAAAAACATCAAAAAGTGGGTCTTTTTTTTATTTTTGATTTTTGAGTTTCGAACACTATTGGGCGAATTATACGTAATTTTTTTAGGGCGAATTATACGTGTACTTAACAAAGGCGATTTATACGTTTCTCTTAACAAAGGCGATTTATACGTTTCTCTTAACAAAGGCGATTTATACGTTTTTCGTAACAAAGGCGACTTATGCGTTATTCTTTACAAGGGCGATTTATACGTTGTAAGGTCGAACTATACGTTGTTCTTTACAAGGGCGATTTATATGTTTTAAGGGCGAATTATACGTGATATATTGTTAAGATGAATTATACAAGATCTTTTGTGAAGGGGATTTATACGTTTATATTTGCAAGGGCGATTTATACGTCTTTTCAAGGGAGAACTATACACGTTCATTAGGTGAATTATACGGTTGTTCTTTGATTTGTAAAATCCCGTGAAAACTTAATTTCTCGGTTTTATCAAGAATTGAAAAATCCCATGTATTCCGACAGACTCAACTTCATTAATCAAAACTCACTTTAACACAACAACCTCCAATCAATGTACGATCATTTTATCTTATCACATTGTAATTGAAATGGATTCAATTATTTCACTTGGACAAAAGAATACTCTTGCTGAGTACATGATACTCTCCGGTGCTGACAATCGTCCACCTATGTTGGACAAAGACCTGTATGATTCTTAGAAAAGTTGAATGGAATTATACAAGAAAAATAGAGAGCACGGAAGAATGATACTTGAATCAGTTGAACATGGTCCTCTCATTTGGCCTATGGTTGAAGAGAACGGTGTGATCAAAACAAAGAAATATGCTGAATTATCTGCTGCTAATAAAATTCAAGCTGATTGTGATATGAAAGCTACCAATATCATTCTTCTAGGCCTTCCTGTTGATATCTATTCACTTGTAAATCATTACAGAGTTGCTAAAGATTTATAGGAGAGAGTTCAATTACTGATGCAAGGTACCTCTTTGACAAAGTAGGAAAGAGAGTGTAAGTTGTATGATGCATTTGATAAGTTTACTCACATCAAGGGGGAATCACTTCACACGTATTACTTAAGATTTACTCAGCTGATTAACGATATGAACATCTACAAAATAAAAATGGAGCAATTTCAAGTTAATACTAAGCTCTTAAACAGTCTTCCACCTGAATGGAGTAAGTTTGTGACTGATGTCAAGCTTGTTAAAGATTTGCATACCTCCAACTTTGATCAACTTCATGCATATCTTGAACAACACGAACTCCATGCAAATGAAGTCTGTATTATGCGTGAACGCAATCAAGATCCACTTGCATTTGTTGCAAATCAGCAGATAACACCACCTTACTTCAACACTTATCAGTCTTCTTACAACAGTCCTCAACTTCAACAATAGTTTTCACCATCACAATGTGGATTAATTCAACCCAATCAACATTACTCATCTCATTATCCATCACAAACTTAATTCAATCATTCATCCATTCCACCATCACATACATTTCAGTCTTAAATGAATCATCAAACCTTATTAGTTCCACAAGTTTCTTATCAATCACCTTAAGCTCCTACACAACTTATGACTGAGTTACTATTTGTAGACTCAGGTTTTGTTGTTCCTGTGTTTTCTCTTGGAGATGATCCAATTGCTTGTCTCAATAAAGCAATGGCTTTTCTAATCGTTGTAGCTTATTCAAGGTTCCCTTCTACCAATAATCAACTCAGAACTTCCTCTAATCCAAGAAACCAAGCCATTATATAAGACGAGCAGGGTTACAGTGCAACAAGTTCAGGAGTAAGGGCAAAATTATTCTGGTACAAACTATTACAGGGCATATGCTACATTTCAAGGGGAAATACTACAAGGTGGACAGGAGAGATTGATTAAATGCGTAACAACTGCAAGGTGAAGGACATATGGCTAGGCAATGCACTCAGCCTAAGCTACCAAGGAATGCAGCGTGGTATAAGAGTAAAACTGAAGTTAGCAGAAGCTAAGGAAGCTGACAAAATATCTGGATTGAGGAGCAACTTTGCCATTTCCTTGCAGATCCAGGAATTCTAGGCAGGTCAAACTCTGACTCAATCATATCCCATAAATGCTGCTTTCTAGACTGAGGATCTCGATACTTATGATTCTGACTGTGATGATCTCTCGACTGCACAAGCGGTTCTTATGGCCAACATTTCCAATTATGGTTCTGACGTTATCTCAGAGGTACCTAATTCTAAAACCTATTTGAATGATATGGATAATCAAAGTGTGCATGCATTACAGATTTTTTAAACAATCACCAGTTATATGGATTTATAGAGTAAATATAAATATAGTGATAGCAATATCCATTCATATTCTCAATATTTGCAAGAAACAACAACAGCAACTATTCAAGATACTAATTTGCAGTACAACAAGATTCAAATGATTTATCTGTGATTGAACGAATGTCGCGACTACAATGATTAATCATGTAAAATAATTGGTAAAAAGGCTAATAAGGAACAAAATAATAAACAATAACGCTATGAGCTTGAAATATACGGAAAGGGTACAAAACTTTCAAACAACGATCTTAATATTGATTTTAAGCAGTCGTGAAAAAAAGATTGAATCCTCAAATGATGATATGATTATAGAGAAACTTGCACTCAAAAGCAATTGACCCCTTGTGAGCAAATCTTTCTAAACAAATCAAAGAAAAGGAATCTGTATTGCAAACTTTTGTAGTTTTCAAAAATAAATCCAAAGAAAAAGAGAATAAATATATGGAAAATGAAATTGATTTGGAAAAGAAGATAAGGAACTTGATAATATTATTTGTAAGTGGTCAATCTACTCAAAACAGTGCACATGTAAACTAGCCATGAAGCGGTTTTTTATGAATAATAACACCATAACAAGCTCTAGGTTATCAAAAATTTTGTTTTTTATAAGAAAAGCTGACAGATAAAACCAACCCTTGTTAGATAGGTGTTGTTATGTCTAATACACATGTTGCTATGCTTGTGATTGATGATGAAGAAACATTGATTTTGGAAGAAGAGAGTCGATCAAAAATGTCTGAAAAAGCAAAGGATCTAAAGTAATTGCAAAGTAAAATTTACTCAGAAAACCCGATCCATTATGAAAATTAAATAGACTAACTGAAGATTTTGGAAAACGTTTTTCTCCACAACAAGAATTATCGGCTGAACAAGCCTTTTGGTTTCATATACTCAATCCAACCATTGAACCTTCTTACACACCACCTGTCATAGTGGATGTTCCCAGTGAACTACCTAAGGTGAGTTTGGTGAATGCAAGCCTTAAAAAGCTTAAATTCCACCTCACCCAGTTTGACATAATTGTGAAGAAGAGGACAACACCTAATGCTCTTGAAGAAGGTGAATGGGGGTTTGAGCATACAAAAACTATTTTTAACAATGAAATTATTCCATTTCTAAAATCTTTAAAATACATCTTCAATGTGTTTGATAAAGATATTCTAAATGAAATAACAGAAGTACAAACAGTTTTTGACCAATGGAATTAGGTTGTTCAACAGCTACAGTTGATAAACAATGTTTGGAAATTGCTAAGAAAAGAATTCTTTTGTAAAATGATCGACTCTTACAAAAAATCATGTCTCAAGATGTACTGTTAATTGTGATGAATTCTATGTCTTTGAATAATGATTATGTGAATATTGAAATGCAAAAGTGTGGATCGTGTAAAAGAGTTTTTAAAATCTTTATGCGACTTTCCAAATCAAACAAGATATATAAATGATTTTTTGAAAAATTAACTCACACAAAAATACTAATAAACAATGTATGCCTCTCAAAGTATCATGCAATTAAAACAAAATTTTTCAAAACGGATGAATCTTGTGTTGTCCAAAGGCTATTGAAATTCCAAATATTTTGAAATCAATGATTTGAAAGCTCGGCTACAAGATAAAAACAAGACCATCTGTAAGTTGAAGGATACTATTAAATCTTTGAGAGAGAATACCAAGGAACAGAACATTAATCATGATAAATATGAACTTGAGCCCATAAATAAGGAACTGGAAAATAGTGTGGAAAAATTGATTTCTGAGAATGAACGTCTTTGTAATGAAATTAATCATGTGAAACAGGTTTTTAAAGATCAGTTTGACTCGATCAAACAGACACGTGTTCGTCATAAAGAACAAAGTGACTCTTTAATTAACAAGCTGAACTTAAAATCTGTGGAAAATGAGGATTTAAAAGCTCAAATTCAAGACAAGGTTTTTGTGATAACATCATTGAAAAACGATTTATGAAAATTAAAAGGGAAAGAAATTGTTGAACATGTTGTACACACACCTTCTGCCACCACTATTGCTCTAGGCATGTTCAAGCTTGATTTAGTACCATTGCCTCCTAGGTTATTGCAAAATAGGGATGCTCACATAGACTATCTTAGACACACTCAAGAACAAGCTAATACTCTTCGAGAAATAGTCGAACAAGCTAAAGCGAAACAACCTTTAGATAGTGAGTTAGACTTTGCCTATAAGTATGCTACAAGAATTCAGGAGTTGCTTGTATATGTTCAAGATACGTGCCCTAATGCGATAACACCTAGTACTAAGAAGGTTGATGTCTTACCCATGAACAATGTCAAGAAAGTTAGGTTTGTTGAACCTTTCACTTCCTCAAGCAACATTAAACAGGTAGAGTCTTCTAATACATCAGATTCTAACACACCTGTGTTGTATTCTACAGGAGTGAAGTGTTCTACTAGTAATTGCGGATCAAAGCCTCCAAGCAATAAAAGGAATGATAGGATCTCGCAGACACCAAGTAGGAACAAGAAGAATAAAGTAGAAGCCCAACCTAGGAAAGTTAATAAAATGAATCGTGTTGATGTTAAGCATTCACTGTCAAATGCGAATTCTGAAATTCTCTGTGCTACTTGTAATAAATCTATGTTTGATGGTGTTCATGATAAATGTCTTCTTGATCTTGTGAAAAATGGGAATAACCATACTAAATCTGCTAACAAACATAAAAAACAAAATATTTGGAAACCTACGGGTCATGTATTCACTGAAGTAGGATTTAAGTGGAAACCAACAGGCAGAACCTTCACTATAGTTGGTAACTCATGCCCTTTAACTAGGATCACCTCAACTAACGTAGTGTCTTCTAAGCAAACCACTTCCTACTCAGCTGAAATACAAAAACCAGAGATTAAAGTCTATAGCAGGAATCCCAAAAATGTTAAAAACATAGGTTCGAGTAAAATAGCTAAGATTGTAGAATCTAAGAATGCTAACCACTCAGAACCCAATCAAACTTGGGGATCCAATGCAACAGATATTCCATTGTCTTCTTCTCTTGTCATGACAGGTTGTCCAGATTGTACTTTGGTATCTAGACTCTGGATGTTCGAAACACATGATAGGGAATTGCTCTCAGCTCATGAACTTTGTCAGTAAATTTTTGGGTACTGTTAGATTCCAGAACGACCAGATTGCAAGAATTATAGGGTATGGTGACTATCAGCTGGGAAACATTGTTATCTCATGGGTATACTACGTTGAGGGGCTCGGACATAACTTGTTTTCTGTTGGCCAATTTTGTGATGCGGATCTTGAAGTTGCATTTCGAAAAAACACTTGCTTTATTCGCAATTTATAAGGTGTTGATCTAATTTCAGGGTCCCGAGACACAAATTTATACATAATTTCTCTTGATGACATGCTTAAATCATCTCCGATCTGTCTTCTATCCAAAGCGTCAAAGACTAAGAGCTGGTTATGGCACCGTCGATTATCTCATCTCAACTTCGGTACTTTGAACAAGCTAGCTAAAGACGGTCTTGCACGAGGAATTCCTAGACTTAAATTTCAGAAAGATTATTTGTGTTCAGTATGTGCATTAGGGAAAAGCAAAAAATCCTCTCATCAACCCAAAGCTGAAGACACTAACCAAGAGAAACTATATCTTTTGCATATGGATTTGTGTGGCCCGATGCGTGTGGCTAGTATTAACAGGAAAAGGTATATCTTAGTGATAGTCGACGATTACTCAAGATTTACCTGGGTCAGATTTTTGAAGACAAAAGATGAAGCTCCTGCGGCCATCATCAAATGTATTAAAAACATACGCGTGCAAACGAGCGAGAAACGTATCGATCGAACGAGTGGAAAATAGTTTGGATCGAACGAGTGACAAATCGCAGCGATCGAACAAGCGGACTCGAACTAGACGATCGAACGAGCGGAAAACCTCAACGATCGAACGAGCGGAAAACCTCAGCGATCGAACGAGCGGACCGATCAAGCGATCGAACGAGCGGACTCGAACAATCGATCGAACGAGCGGACTCGAACAATCGATCGAACGAGCGGACTCGAACAATCGATCGAACTAGCGGACCGAACAACCGATCGAACGAGCGATCGAACGAGCGATCGAACGAGCGATCGAACGAGCGATCGAACGAGCGATCGAACGAGAGGATCGAACGAGCAAATTTTTTTTGGACCGAACGAAATTTTTTTTAAATTTTGTGTGACGAAAAGGGTTTCAGTAAAACGGCCATAACTTTTGATCCGTAACTCCGTTTCAGGCCCGTGAGCTCTCAAATCGAAGAGAAAAACGAGACGGATCACGCTGTAACCACCCTTTGGCAGGTTAAGGATTTTTCGAGGCCCAAAAAGCTTGTTTTCAGTGATTTATTGACATTTTTCAGTTTTTTCTGGAATTTTTGGCCGCTGATTCCGCATCAAATCATTCACGGTTTTCTATTGATTCTGTAAAATCCCGTTAATTCATTTATCGGTTTTAATCATAGACGTGTAAAATCCCGTGAACGTGAATTGCTTACAAAACCACAACTTCAATCACAATATCCACTTAAGATCCAACAAAATCAATCACACTTCATAACTCATAACTAATCATTCATCATGTCTACTCTAGTTAACACATCCTCAACAGAAATTTCAGTTGTCAAGGCATAGAATATAGATAGCTAGTCAAAAAAAAGTCTGTTTAACAGTCACAATATTGAAGGTGAACTCAAAGAGAAAACTAAAGGTTATATCGGATTTAAAGTTAAAGAAGAAAGACATTGACCACGATGATTGAAATGGACAAACAAATAAAGTTTATTAAAATGAAATTTCTTTATAAATCGCATCAGTCAATTCAGACCATTCACAATGTTAGCCACCCAAATCCAACGTATCATGGTATAACAACCTTGCTAATTCCAAAGTCCCTCTAGAAAGCTCAACTGATAATCCTGTTTGTATGAATCCCCATATGATACATTCTGATCCTGCAAACAATTTCCCCAATGGGGAAGAGACAGTGACTCTTGAAAAAGAGAGTAGATCAAAATTGAATAAAGACATAGTGAAACCATATAATTACACAAATCAAAACAGTCTTTATGAAACTTTCAAACCACCATCAAAAGCCTATCTTGATCAGTTGGAACGCGCTAAGGAAGTTCAGGATAGACAATGTGGAGAAAAACGTTTTGTTAGAACAAAACCAAACATTGCTAAAAACGTTTGGAATTCTACCCAAGTCTAAATCCATTAGTAAAAGTAGACTACTTATATAACGAATATGACAAACAACTTCAATCACTTTTAGAACAATTTTCAACAAACGTGGCTAATCATACTAGTAGTGCATTACCTAACCCAACTGCTAAAAGTATGGAAGGTTTTGATCAAAATCTATTAATGCTCTTTCAGACAAAACATACTAGACAGTCATTTTTTATTCATGAAACTAAAAATGGAAATGAATGACGATTTGAGTACGTTAATTCCCTTGAAATACTTGACGAACTTGAAATCATAAAAGGCCGATTTTTTCCAAACATAAATGATCTACTTCAATCGAAGAGTGTGTGTCAAAAATGTACATGTTTCATATTCATTCATCTGTCTGAATTTAAATGCTCATACTGAATTGAAATGCATGTATCTTCATAAAGTCAAAGAATGTGAATGTCTTGCACAAAAGTTCGAAACAAACTGAATCTGTACAAAGAAGTTCCAAAATAATTTGTTAAGAAGTTTCTAACTTGAAAACACTCGATTTCTCTTGAACTTTCTTTACAACATTGTAAAGAACAGATGAAAAACAACCCAGTTTGCAAAGAAAATGCTTTAAAAAAAAAAAATAAAAAAAACAAATTATTTCGAAAAAGAACGTGAACAATATCATAAAATTCAAATTTGAAAGCTCAAAATGCTAGACAAAACATGGTGATAAATGAGTTAAAGAAACTCATTCTGGTAACAAAAGGAAAGTCTGTGGAAACTCAGTTTGATAAACCATCTGTTGTTCGACAACCAAACGCTCAACGGATTCCAAAACCATCAGTTTTAGGAAAACCGACTCCTTTTTCAAATTCTCCTGAAATGAGATGTTTTCAAACGAAACAGTCGGTTAATAAAACTAATGTGTCGGATGGTTTATTTAAACCAGTCACTCAACAGAGTTTGCCTCAGAATAGAAACCAAGCGGTTCGAAACACAAATGTGCTTAAACCAGGAATGTATAGAATTGCCTCCACCACAACACAAACTAGAACACCACAGTTGCCTCATGCTTCTAGGAATACTAATCCTCACATGTCTAAATCTTCAGGAGTAATTCACACTACTAGTGTTAGCAGACCACAGCTTAAGAGCTATCAAGTGAAAGAAAAGGTCGTGCCAAACATTAGTCAAGTGAAGTTTACAAAGAAGGAAGTAGAAGACCATCATAGGATTTCTAGTATTTCTAAGAAAACAAAGTCTGTAACTGCGTGTAATGACAGTTCAAACTCCAGAACTTCGAATGTAAATGCTGTTTGTGCAGAATGTGGAAAATGTGTGTTTAATTCTAATCATGATGCTTGTGTTTCTCGATACTTGAAAGACGTGAATGCTAGAACTAAGAAGCCTCATGTAGTGCCTATTAGTGCTAGTAAACCCAAGAGAAAAGCGAACAAATCTGTTGCAACACCCCATAAGAAAACTTGCATCAGATTACCACAATTCTCAGAAATCCAAGAGTTACTATAAGAAGTTGTATGAGGATACAAATCAGGAATGGAAATGGTGGATAGCTAAGAGATGTCCATCAGTTTATACATGGACACAAAAGCCGCTTAGGACCAAAAAGATATGGATGCCTAAGATTAGGAAAGATGATGAATCAACAAGTATTAGTCCCACTATAGACATTGTCTCTAGGATTACTAATGTTTTGAAGATATCAAACTTCATAGGATCCAATTTGTCCAATATTCCATCGTCCTCTAATTCTCTTGCAGATTGTACAACTCATCCTATTCATTGTTGACTCTGGATGCACAAAGCACATGACGGGCAATCTCAAGCTGTTGTGTAATTCTGTGGAGAAATTTCTGGGTACTGTTTGCTTTGAAAATGAACATGAAATCAAGATGTTTGATCACAACAGTTCAAGCCTCGGTCTTCATGTAAAGATGTTTGAACAAATCAGTTCAAGCCTCGGTCTTCATGTAATGATGTTTGAACAAATCAGTTCAAGCCTCGGTCTTCATGTAATGACGTTTGAACAAATCAGTTCAAGCCTCGGTCATCAATGTCTAATGATGTTTGAACAAAGCAGTTCAAGCCTCGGTCGTCAATGTCAAATGGCGTCTGCTGAAAATAACACTTCAGGCCCCGTTCCTCAATGATAAAATGATGTCTGATCACAACAGTTCAGACCTCGCACCTCAACGACAAGAGATGTCTGTTGAAAATGTCTCTTCAGGCCTCGTTCCTCAAGGACAGAAGGCGTCAGTTTATGACAACTCTGACCCCGTGCCCCCAAGACAAAATGTTGTTCCTTCAGCAGAAAAGACAGTTTCGTCACAACAAGGGTTAGAATTTCTCTTCAGTCCTTTACTTGAAGAATATTACAATCCAACACACGGTCTCGCTGAGGAAAACAACAATGATCAAGCACCGAATGCATCATTTCAAGAAGATGAATTTATCAATCCTTTTTGTACACGGATACAAGAAATTGGTGAGTCTTCCTCACGCAACATTGATAATACCGATGTGCATTCATTTCAACCACAAAGTCATGATTTCCGATGGACCAGAGATCATCCATTAGAACAAGTTCGTGGAAATCCATCCATGCCAGTTCAAACAAGACGACAGCTTGCCACAGATCCTGAAATGTGTATGTTCGCGCTCACAGTAAGTATTGTTGAACCGAAGAACATTAAGGAGGCAATGGCTGATTCTGCATGGATCGAAGCAATGCAGGATGAACTTCATCAGTTCGACAGACTAAAAGTCTGGGAACTAGTCGACAAACCATTTGGCAAGATGATTATAAAGCTAAAGTGGTTATGGAAGAACAAGAAGGATGAAGATCAGACTGTAATTCGCAACAAAGCACGACTTGTTGCTAAAGGTTATGCTCAGGAAGAGGGTATTGATTTTGAAGAATCATTTGCTCCAGTTGCTCGCTTGGAAGCAGTTCGGATTTTCGTTGCCCACGTAGCACACAAGTCTTTTCCAATCTATCAGATGGACGTGAAAACGGCATTTCTTAATGGTCTACTGAAGGATGAGGTTTATGTTGCTCAGCTAGAAGGGTTTGTTGATCCAGATCATCCAGAAAAAGTCTACCTTCTGAGGAAAGCTTTGTATGGATTAAAGCAACCTCCAAGAGCCTGGTACGATAAACTATCAGACTTCCTGATGTCCAAAGGCTTTACTAAAGGTACAATTGACCCAACTTTATTCAATATAAAATACGGAGAGGATATTCTACTAGTGCAAATTTACGTTGATAACATAATTTTTAGGTCTACAAACCCTAAATATTCAAAAAAGATTTGAAAAGTTAATGCATAGTAGATTTGAAATGTCCTTAATGGGGGAGATGAAGTTCTTTTTAGGACTACAGATCCACCAGTCCCCAAAAGGTATTTTTATCAATCAGGCCAAGTACGCTTTAGAAATTCT
>BQNB010075809.1:0-30211 GCA_026074375.1 Tanacetum coccineum | reverse complement strand
CAGTTTTTTGTCTGTTTTTGGTCATTTAAGCTCGTTTTTAGAGGTAAAAGATATGTGTAATTAAGCACTTATCAATAGTGCACTTTGATTTTAGTGATCGGAGGCTGGAGCTGAGTGCCACCTTTTTAATATCAACTAACTCGGAGTGAGAAAGTCAATAGAAATGAGTATATCTCCGTGAGTTTTGAAACAAAGTCTTTCTGACTTTGTGTGGCTGGGAAGGGTTGTGCTTAGCATCACTGGGTCCATGACTGTCTTCAATGTCAGAAAACAACTTTGTGTTTCCAACAGATTATGTATTGACCCGGTTTCTGCCTAAGTGTATGGAGGGCTTCTTTATTTTCACCCTTTATCCTTACCTTTCTTTTTCATTCTTCAACCCCTTCAATGCATACCGAGACTTCATAACTAACACCTTGTTGGGTTTGTTCCAGTGTTAGCTCCATCTCAGTCGGCATTATTCCCAATTCTCACTTTTTCTCCTTTTTAATCATACCTAAGGACTTCTACACTAACTAGTGGATATCCCTGGGTAGATCCCTCCGGTTCTGGCTGGATCATGGGATCTGAATACCTAAGCCTAACCGCCTTATAACTTCATAAATTTAAGAACATGGTCGGTCTTTTGGGTATTTCATCACGATCCTTCCAAAAACATTGAAAATTTCAATCAAAGTGTTTGATATAAATATCAAAAGATTTACACTTTGAGAGTTTTTTCATTAATCACTTAAAATCTCCCCCTAACATGTGCAGCGTAATCGTAGTACTACCTAGGTAAAGGAGTGGGCCTTGAGTCCATTTTAATTTGATCACTTCTGTCATATTCATTAAGTCCAGGTTAATCGAACATATTCTGCCCCATTCCAAAATGTTATCCCTTGAATATTTTGGATATCAATTGATTAACCTTATCGGGGACAAAATGCAGGATATGATAGCAGATTGAAACCTGTTTATTTGCTCCCCCCTCAACTTTTAAGGGTTAATAGATGATGTCCGAGTATAATTTATTTTGAAAATTTTGAATTTACTGAGAAATTCTTGAAAAATTTGTACTCGAGCACATCTTAATTATTCACCAAAAAGTTCTACATAATAATGAACATATTCAACAGGAAAGTGTATTTACGTGATTGACCTTTTTAAAATGAGAAACAACATATGATAAATCATATGGTCCTTGTAGAAGCCGTAGGTTCACCCCCCGTATGGTCTCCACCGACAAATCTCTCCAACTCCTTCATTATCCTCCTTTCTTTAGCCTCTGTCAATCGCCTAGATCATAGCTCTTTGCCGTTTTGCTTTGCACGTTTGGCTCCAAAAAGTCTGTGGCCAAATACTCCATTCTTATTCCTTTGAGGCGATCATTAGAGCAGTCCGAACGGACATCCAGAGTACCACCGCTGAACTTGTGTAGTTCGTGCAATGCCGCATCAATCTGTCTACCTGTCTTTGTTCTCGTATAGAATCCTCTTGGATCGGAGTATGGTGTATAAGCGTCTTGTTCTTCTCAGATTGGATCTGTACTATCAGCTTTGTTGAGTGAGTTTCTTCTGATAGCTTTCACACCCAGTTGAAGATCTTCCACACGCCTCTTGATTGAACAACGCTTCTTGTAAACATTCTTAAAGGAGACATTAAAAGCAATAACGTTCTTCACGTTGAGATTTGTCCACTTGTTCCTTGCACGAGAAACAGCATAACATCATGACTTTGGATCCATAGTCTGTGGAAGTCGCCTCTCGCACTTGTTATAGAACATCATCATCCCTTCGTACAGTAACCATTCTAGATCTATAGGTCATGCCATTCGAACTATTTCAACCTTAGAGACAGCAATAATACCGTCTTTTTTGAATAGACGTCTCGAGCTGATTCCCTTGAAATTGCAAATGCATAGAACGTCTTCGCTTTTTGCCCTAAATGCGAGAATTCCCCAGAGGGCAAATTTCTCGTTTTGACTATCATTGACTCCACATTGAGTTAGGCACTAAGTCTTCGATCCATTTGATATGCACCGTAATCGCAGTCCGACTTTGTAGAGCTGAAGTTAAGAGTACTTTCGGCTTGACACACCACGCACGTAGGAACTCCAGGTCGTTATTGAGAAGTGATGAAATGGTATATACACAACGAACCTTGTAAATTTGGAACTAGACTATAGTGGTTGCGCAGATTCATGAGGATATTGGCGACCTTCAGATTGATCCAATCCAATTTTTCCGGTGATGACTTTTGTAGACTTCCTCACAAAAATATTCAAGTTCCAGTTAAACTCTTGCAATTGCCCTTTCATCAGCTCAAATTTATGGACCTGCTCAATTCCTAGTGTTAGAGTGTAACATTTAGCCGAGTTCAAATCACGAAAAGCGATAAGTCAAATTGTAGAGTCTTAGTTCATCGTATGACTCCGAGGGGTCTTGTTGTGCCCGATTCTAGCCAAGGTGGACCAGATTCAGAACGGCAGGAACATAACTTATTCCATGCATGATCAAGAGAGCAAGGGTAGTCCCGTGTATGTGTGTGAAACCAGTCATGAAGATGTTGGACCTCTTCTTCTCTTGTACATCAGACACTTTTTCATACTCCTGGTGTGGCAGTGCTTTCAAAGACAGCGGTAGTTTGCTAGTTTCCATCTATACCGGAGCAGATTGCTAGCAGATTCTTGTGAGTCTTAGATCCTAGTAACCGTAGTCTTTCCTGCTAGTCTGTTTCGTTTTCACTTGGAGCACGGTAGAAGCGGGTTCTTTGCCTACTTCTTCTTTTGGACCCCCGGTTTGTTCCACGGAGGGTTCTGATCACGATCTGCACCATCTCTAGGTTCTTTTAATTGTACCGGTATCTGACATATGTAAATCCTA
This sequence comes from Tanacetum coccineum, assembly GCA_026074375.1. Taxonomy (NCBI): domain Eukaryota; kingdom Viridiplantae; phylum Streptophyta; class Magnoliopsida; order Asterales; family Asteraceae; genus Tanacetum; species Tanacetum coccineum. Next base: position 27,347 of record BQNB010075809.1, on the reverse strand, counting down.
ACAAGATTTGCCGGCTTCATACGCATCCAACGAATGCCTTGTAGAGCTTTCTTTTGAATGTCTGAGCCTGTTGATAGAGTTTTGCTTCATCTTGTAAATAAGAATCTTTTTCAGCTCTATTCATAAAGATTTGCAGCTACAGCATGAGAATGTGTTGGCTTTTTTTGATTACGTACCAGCACCTTCAGACTCGAGTTGATCGTTACTAACTTCTCAATTTTTGGAGTAATTTTGGAGACTTCCCTTTTTGACTTGTTCTTGATTATGGTTCTTCATTCCTTCCATCGATTGAAACAAGGATTGGTTTGATTTTGCAGTAGTAACTCTTCTCTAAATCTGTCATACTTCAATTGGATAGAAAAAAAACCACATTAAAAATCATTCCCTCCACCGTTTACCCCATAACCTTTATCCTCGCACAACATATTCTACTTTCCGCTCCCCCCCACATTCATACTTCTTAACAGCTTCGTCTTCCCCTCCCAACCCCCCACAATCCCTCTCCCTCAACCGTATAATCTTCTCCCTCTCCCCACCACCCTTACCTCCGCCTTTTCCTCATCTTCGGCCCCCCACACCCCACTACTCACACCTAAAAACCTAACCGCCCCAACCACTCCCCAACACAGCAACTCCTCCCCCTCCCTCCCGCTCTCCGACAGATTCCCTATCACCCGCTTCCTACTCCTAATTACAAAAACATCCCCTTCCCCGATCAAACCATCATAAAAAATTCAAGAACTGATCACGATCACTGAAAACGTACGATAGCGCTTACACAACGTTCATTGTTTAGTCTGAGTTCCAGAAGTGATACTCCTAACCTTCAGTCTATAATTAAAGCCAACAACTAAGCAAAGTTAGGAAGATTTAAAGCTAGAGACTTAGTAGTGGTAGCCGTGTCAGAAATATGTGGTTGTTTGTGTTATGCGTGAACAAGAGTATACATTGTTGGCGGGCTATTGATAATTGATTTGAGCATTGAAGGAAGGCTCCATGATTGCTATTACAGAGTATCAAATGAGATAGGTGGCTTCAGTATGTTGACCAAAAATAAATCAACAACACCATATCTTTGTATGGATTCAGCAAGATTTAGACTGAATCCAGATGAAACAGACGAGCTCTGTTGTTGACCATCCAGATTACCCGAGTTAAGGGTCACAATAAGTGTTTCAATTTCCTGGGTAGCTTGAACCAGGGTAATATAACATCTTGTACATTAGTAAATCAAAAAGTGTGTAGAAGTCGTCTTTCATCTCTTCCATCAGATCGGTATTGGTATCTTCGACTGCCTCATTTCCTTGATACCTCCTACATAGTAGCCTCTTCATACCGACTTGCTCCTCAACAATTTCATCCTTCAAACTTCCTGTCACTATCTTTCATCATCCTGAATGATGAAATACAGAGGGTTTGATATTTGGTAGAATCTGAAGAAATCATCTTCATCAGTTTCCTCTTCATGTATTATGTCATCATCATGAGTTGTGAGCTTTGGATGGACAAAATCATCACCATCATCATCTGATTCAGTCTGTTCTTCATCATCATCTTCAACTTTCTCATCATTGTCATGGTCATCATCATCTTCTTCATCCTGAGTAGTCTTATTAACATCATGTTTATCTGCATCTTCATCATCATGAGCTTGCTCATCATCTTGATCATCGTCCTTTAAATTCTAAGAGATAACATCCTCTGAGTCATAATTAGGTGCATCTGGGAACCCCTGTGTAATAACACCATTCCTTCATCTGCACCAGAACCACTGGCAATGAGAGCTGTGAGTTCTTGACGGTCGTCTTTTGTGATTATTTTGTAGTTGCACAGCCTCTGTGAAATCGGAGCCTCAGAGGATGGTCTCCAATTCTTTGTAGTCTTACAGTTTTCCTTTTCCCCAGACTTCATATTCTATTGGGGCAGTGGAGGCTTCTGTTTTGTGATTGTTTCAGTATTAGCTTTCTTTCTTGCTTCCTTTTGTCTTAGGAGGAATTGATCCCGAATGAAGCCATAAGCATAATACCCTTTGTATGATCAGAGTTGCGATGTCCTCGATGGTTAATGCCAACTGCGGCACAAATGCCCCGTCCAACTGAGTGACTTCATTCCTTTGAGAAGACATTTGATTGTAGTGAACATTGGGTCATCTCTGGCATAGTGGCCAATGGAACCTTGGTTTCTCTAGGAATTGAAGGATCTATTTCCATGACAAAGTTGACTGACTAACTTGGTGAAACGAGATAGTAACATCGCATTTGCCCTTCTTCGAGTTTTGTTCTCATCTTGAAAATAAGTCCTCCCACAGAAGATATGCCATAATCAAACATTCTTCTTATTTGTACAATACCCCACAAGATTTTTGAGCTTTGAGAAAGACGAAAACTGTCATATGATGGTTACCACTGAACATTTTTGATGAAAGCAGCAAATGAATCTCCAGGTTGTTGCAGTTTATATTGAAATTAACATAAGTGATCTACCTTATATCTCCAGAATTACCAGACTAGCAGAAAGATGAGAAATCTCTTCCTCTATTAGGTGGTTCATACAAACTTCATATTACCAGACTTTAGGGCAAAATTTAAAAATTTGAAGAATGTCTCTGAATTGATCAAGACCGAGAATGTGCTTTTTGTTATTCATCTTGAATCTGACAGATCGGTTACGAACATAAGCAGAGGCCCAGAATTCTTGCATATAGATCTCTGGAGCAACAGCAGTGACTTGGAATGCCTTGTAGAAAGGAGTGAGTTTTAACACATCGTAGACTACTTGAAGAGTTGCTTCCTTTGATGTGACATCCGAGCTTAAACGAAGATTACATTTACCAATCTTAAGTCGGTCGGCAGGAGCAACTAATGCATCATCCAAAGCGATCTGATCCGCTATTGAGATTTCCATGAGTCTGTTTAAGAAAGAGTGAGTGCAGTTTATAAGGAGACACAATCATTCATTCATGAGAACCTTTATGACTTTTAGCACTTTTGAAGATCCATCATCTTAGATAGACTAATAGCTTATGAGACAAAGGCACCTATCCTAACAACTAAGTTGAATGCAGTTAACATTGGTTTTGTCAAGCTTTTAATGTCTATTTTAAACTAAGAGATTTGATTAATTTAATCTTAGTTAGAAAAAAATCTGATCTTAAGTGTGTTATGTCAAAAAATTGGTTAAGTGTTGATAACATCTTCACTCGTTCGGTCCTTAAAGAAACACTTTGATCGGTTTCCACTAAATATCACTCGTTTGGTCCGTATAATCAAACACTCGTTCGGTTCATATAAAATTTGCTCAACCGGTCCATCCTAAGTGTCACCCGTTCAGTCCATGAGTTGGTTTACTCGTTCGGTCCACAAACAGGTTAACTCGTTCGGTCCATTCACTGACACTCGTTCGACCCATTCTAGATCCACTCGTTCGGTCCTCACTCGAATTTACTCGTTCGGTTCTTACGATGATTCACTAGTTCGATTCATACTTGATCCACTCGTTCGGTCCTCAATAAACATTCACTCGTTCGGTCCATACTAGATTCACTCGTTCGACCCATACTAGATTCACTCGTTCGATTCATACTTGATCCACTCGTTCGGTCCTCAATAGACATTCACTCGTTCGGTCCATACTAGATTCACTCGTTCGACCCATACTAGATTCATTCGTTCGGTCCTCATAGTCATTCACTCGTTCGGTCCATACTGGATTCACTCGTTCGGTCCTCACTAGGACTCACTCGTTCGGTCCTCACTATGATTTACTCGTTCGATTCATGCAAAAAAATTACTCGTTCGGTCCATATGTTTTTATGCTCGTTCGATTCATACACATTTTGATCGTTCGGTTTCTTAAGGTTGTACTAGATCGACTCTAACAGTTACCACTACTCTAGCATGTCCAGGAAACCATGATATAACAATCTCACACAAAACATATAACATTTATGCATATTTCTATATATTCGAGCACAAAACAGTCAAGAACAAGATTAAATCACAACGAATAATAAAACTTGACTAACCTATACATATATTACACCTAATACTACAAAAGCCCTCAATCAATTTAAGATTTAACCACATTTTGATTTTAAGAACCCTAATTTTATAATTAGGTCAATTGTGATCAAAAGTGGCGAAAACTGTCAATTCTTTTGGGATTCGAGTTGATTAGGTGATGATGATTAAAATTTAAGTTGTACCTTTGAGATGAAACTGAGTGAATTTGCTTGTTTGATGTGGTGCGATTTGGAGAGTGTGCGTGTGTGTGTTTGAGTGTGTTTGTGTGTGTGAAGAACAGTGAAACCAAACAGGATGACTTCTAAGATTAGCATTTTTTCAACTTTAGCACATTTGGTCCCTCTTGTTTAGATGATATCTAAGTTTTGCATTTAAGTTTTATAAGGAAATATCAAGTTAAACTATTTGGCACTTTTGGTCCCTAAAGTTTTATACTCGCACACCTATAGACTTAAATTTGCAAACTACACCCTAAAGGCATAAACAAATAACACATAAAGCACATGCAAGTTAAACTTAATTAACTTTCTATCAAGAGATATTCTGTTATCGTTTGAAAATCTTTTTCCCTTTTGACAGCTCATTTTATCATGACAAAGAAATTTGACATTCTCTCCCCCTCAAACAATGACCCGTTTTCTATTTAAAGAGCTGTAGACATTGTTTGAGAAGTCAAATGTATCTTGAAAATTATTTTCAGATGATGGAATGATTTTGTATGTGACAAAACAACAAACACCAAGATAAATAAGATTTCTCTTATTTATTCACATAGATGCACTGAAACGTACACTTATGGATATAGGAAGCACGGGTTGTGATGCAAAGTAATCACAAGCCTTTGCATGGTCACAAAGTAGACCATGCCCGAGAATAAATTCCCGTTGTTAGGAACAACTGTCTTTTAGACGACATGTTTTCCTCAAGGTGAAAAGCGGGTTACTATTGGAAATAATAGCAAGCCATATGGCATGTTTTGAAAAAACATTTGAACTTTTGCACGAACTTTATTTATGACCACGTGTCTTTATTGAAAGACATTTCTAGGGACGTAAATATTATCGTTTGCAAAAGACATGCCATTGAAAAACTTCTTTTTGAATTTTTCTCATTTTTTAATTTTGTATTTTGTTTTTATAAAGGTTTTATAAAATGAAAATCTTTTTGGTTTTTCTGATTTTATATTTTTCTCTTTTGGTTTTATAAAATTTTATAAAAATAAAAATGAAAATAAAAATCTTTTTGTGTTTTTATGATTTTAAGTATTTACTTATTATACAGGATATTTGAATAGGTACCACCACTATTCATCAACTTCATCTGCCAATTGTTTCAGAGTCTCCGGCGTAAAACTCCGCATTCCCAGCTTGTTGATAAGAAATTCAATTCTTTCTCGGCCAAGAGCTTTAGTGAAGATGTCCGCCAATTGATACTCCGTATTGACAAAGTAAAGTTCGATCACACCATTTTCAACATGCTCCTTGATGAAGTGAAACCTGATGTCTATATGTTTGGATCTGGAATGCTGAACGTTGTTGCAGCATAAGGCAATAGCGCTTTTGTTATCACAGTACATTGGAATTTTATTGAATCCAAAGCCATAGTCGGTAAGTTGTGATCTCATCCAAAGGACTTGAGCACAACAACCGGACAAAGCAATATATTCAGCTTCCGTACTGGATATCGCAGCGCTTTTCTGCCTTTTAGACGACCAGCTCACAAGTCTATCACCCAAAAGTTGTATACTGCCAGATGTGCTACGGCGTGTATCTTGACAACCAGCATGATCCGCATCTGCAAATGCTGTTAGTGCAAAGGAAGAATCCTTCGGATACCAAAGTCCCCGATGTACGGTTCCTTTTAGATACCGAAAGATCTTTTTACCGCATTTAAGTGCTTTTCGGTAGGCCGAGCCTGATACCGGGCACACATGCATATAGCAAATTGTAGGTCAGGTCTACTGGCTGTAAGATAAAGGAGGGTGCCAATCATACCACGATAGTGTGATGGATCTACAGCTTTCCCTTCTTTATCCTCATCCAGTTTGGACTTCTCCACCATGGGAGTATCCACTGGGTCACAAGATTCATAGCCATATTTCTTTAGTGATTCAAGAGCATATTTAGATTGGTTTATGAAGATGCCTCTGGGACTTTGAGAAATCTGTAGTCCTAAGAAAAATGAGATTTTACCCATCATCGACATCTTGAATTTTGAACACATTATTTTAGCGAATAGATCACAAAGTTCAGGAGTAGATGCAGCAAAGATAATATCATCGACATAGATTTGTACCAGTAGAAGTTCCTTGCCTTCTCTACGGATGAACAGAGTAGGATCCACTGAGCCTTTCAACCCATAAAGAGCTTTCTTAAGCTTGTAGACGTAGTTAGGTTTGTCTGGATCCACAAATACGTCCGGTTACCATTCAGAAACGCAGTCTTCACATCCATTTGATAGATGACCATGTTCATATGAGCAGCAAACGCTAGAAAAATTCGTATAGCCTCTAATCTTGCAACCGGAGCGAATGACTCTTCAAAATCGATTCCCTCTTCTTGGCGATAACCACGAGCGACCAACCGAGCCTTGTTTTTCAGAATACCTCCTAACTCATCAAGCTTAACCTTATAGATCCACTTAAGAGAGATGACAAATGCTTTGTCAGGAGGAGGAACAAGTTCCCAAACTTCCAGACGTTCAAATTCATGAAGTTCCTCTTGCATAGCTTCAATCCAACATGCTTGAGTTAATGCGTCTTTGTAGTTCTTAGGTTCGACTGATGTGAGAAAGGCATCATAGTAGCAGAATAAGGCTTGTTCATGGAGTTGTAGTCGTGTGGAAACTGGTCTGTCGAGAGCACCGATTATATTCTCAAGTGGGTGATCCTTAGTCCATTTGCTATTGTGTTCAGAAACTTGGTGATCGGGAGGCACAATTGTATGAATAACATCCGAGGATGAGTATTGACCAGATGCAACTTCTGGAACTGGAATACCAAAGTACGGATCATTACCCATATGTGCAACTTCAATATCATGATTGTCTTCTTCAACATCATGAGAAATAATAGGAGTTTGAGTTTCTTGTGTTGTATGAGAGTTACTTGGTGATGGTGCATCTTGATCAACTGTAGTTGAGGAAGGTGAGCCAGTTGATACAGCATGTTCAGGTGCAACTGCTTCAGGAATAGGAGCAATGACTTCTGGTGCTTGTAAATCAACATTAGTCGGGGGATTAAGTGACTCATCAAACATTGGTTGAAACAACAAATCCCAGTCAGATCTCGAAGGTGGTACAAATGGTGTTGAAGAAGGAGGGTTTGGCACGAGTCCTGAACTGATTGATACAGGAGTCATTTCATGAAGTGCGGGTCCTGAACTGCTGTGTTCAGAAGCCATCGCGGTCAGCTCATCAAAGTCAACATGAATGGTCTCAATTATTCGTCTGGTACGTCTGTTATAAATCCGGAATGCTTTCTTTGTGGGTGCATATCCAATGAAAATACCAATGTCAGCCTTCGGTTGTAACTTACCCAAATTCTCGCTATCATTCGTTGGGTAGCAGAGTGCACCAAACACATGAAGATACGATAGATCGGGAGGTTTGTCGTGTAAAAGCTCATATGGTGTTTTACTGTGACGACGACGTATCATGGAACGATTTTGGGTATAACAGGCTGTGGCAACCGCTTCGGCCCATAGAAATAAAGGAGCTTTTGCATAAATTAACATAGTGCGGGCTGCTTCGATTAGCGTACGATTTCGTCTTTCAACAACACCGTTTTGCTGTGGAGAGCGTGCAACTGATGTTTCATGAGAGATGCCAACCTTCTCATAATATTCACGCAATGTCTGATTAACAAACTCAGTTCCATTATCTGTTCTGATGCGACGGACGGTTTCCTCATCTTTTGATCGCAAACATTTTACCCATGTAAATCGAGAGTAGTCGTCAACAATAACGAGGATGTACTTCTTTCCATTGACACTCACGACACGCATTGGCCCACATAGATCCATATGCAACATATAGAGTTTTTCTTGATTGGTGTCCTCAGATTTGGGTTTGTGGGGGTTTCTTTGAACTTTTGCCTAATGCACATGCAGAACATAAGTGATCCTTTTCAAACTTGAGCTTAGGGAGACCTCGAAAAGTCCATGTCTTGCCAAGAAATTGATAGCACCAAAGTTCAAGTGAGATAGACGACGATGCCATAACCAAGACTTAGTTTTAGACTCCTTTGACAATAGACAAATGGAGAGGATGCCATCATATTCCAAGTGAGAGTGTATAAAGATTATCCCCTCGAGATCCCTACAATAACTCAACAACCTTCTAGATTGCTAATAAAAGCAATGTGTGTTGACAAAAACCACTTTCCAAGATTGGAATGCACATAAATGTCGCCACAGCAAATAGATTATGCCCAAGAGGCCATTATAACTAATAAACCCTTTGAAATAGTGACATTTCCAATCTGATAGTCTCCATATCCCATTATCTTTGCACCTTGATCATGTTCCGAAAATTATTTTTTTTTGGAAAAACCCTGTAACCCAAGAATTTACTGATGGAAATTGGTGAGCTGAGAGAGATCTCCGGTCATGTGCTTCGAGCAAAACCGAAAAAAAAAATAAAAAAAAAAAAAAAAAAAAAAGTGAAAAAAAAAAAAAAAAATAAAAGAGTCCAAATACAATAGGACGATTGGGACAACCTGGATTCATTAAGAGAAGTATAGAATATTGGTATTTTTGTGAACCCTGGATTACTGGGGCTCCTTTTTGTTAGCAACATTGGTTTTAAAACCTTCGTTTGCTAACGGACTCAGTATTCTTATTCTTCCTAGTTCCCTTAGTATACCAATTAACCACAGGTTGGGCGATTCAGAATCCTAGAACCTTGGTTTCCGATATAAGGCACTCATTAGTAGTTAGGTAATCCTAGTTAAAGGGCACGTATTTCCTTACAATAGTGAAGGTCCGACCGGTAGGTCCTCCAAAAATATCACTAATCTAAAGTGAACACTTTTTTCCTGTTGGTTTTCCCAAATAATCTTCCATAGATTTACTTCAATTTATGATTACTCTTCTTAGGTTTAGCATGAAAATATTCACATCATTACATAGAATTAGAAACCCACACATTATCATAAAGATATGCAAATCATCACTGTTAAAACAGACATAATCAGAAATATCATGTTCTTGGAATTACGCACAGATCAGATCCATTATTTTAACAGTAACATTTCTTTTTATTTAAACTAGATTAACATTCCTAGGGTGAGTCTTCTCTACATTAATCTGCGAAAATACTACTTGGTGTTTGCCGAATCTATAATTTCTTGGTATTACCAGAAAGGCTGTATCCGCTAGCACTAGTAGAAAGTCTTATCTCCTGTAAAGCAACACACATTTGTTTAGAACCTATGTTTTTAAAGACAAGTCTGGTTTTTATTTTTTTATTTTTTATGTTCTGGGATTGAGTGATTCGGTAAAACCTAACTTTCTTGTCCTTTTTCCTCGGTGTAACCTCAACTAATTGAGGACCAAAATTGTTGATGCTAGGGCAAGATCTACTTATGTGTGAAAGCAAATCCTGAATGACTTTGGTATACCTAAAGGCAGACTCTAAAAGTGAATCTTGAGGATAATTCGCTTTTACATGTTCGACTTATTCCCTAAGGAACCAAAGCTTCTTCTGGGTATAGCTTAATATACGAGAAGTTAGCAAATCCCTTTTATTCAACAATTTATGGGCGTGATTGGTTCCATATTATCCTCAGACTCTTTTGTATTAAACAAAGTGGGACCTCAGTAGCCTCCTTATCTAATGCTTTTCCTTTAAAGTTTCCTTAACAGATCATCTTTTTAGGGCTGGCTATGAACAAACCTGTTCCTGAAGTCATGCAATTAAAATCAGAAATTTCTTTCTCCTCAGACTTTTAAATTGACTTGTTTTAATTAACAGCATCACATTGTTCTTTTGATTGAACACGTTTTTGGTTAAATTGAGTCGATAAAGTTGTTAAAAGTCTGTTTCAAATGCTCATTCTCAGTAACAAGTTTGTCACTATATGATATGCAATTACCAATGTTAAAATCTCAACGCAAGTTCATCCATGTCCATTTTGACTTACTATCATCCGATATTTCCCATTTAAGGACTTATTTGCTCTTTCGAACTTGACCAATAACCTGTGTTCTATTGCTTGAGACTGAGGCTCTCAATTCACTAATTTCAAACAAAACTGAGTAAAACATGGAGCATTATTGATTTAAAAACACGCGTTTTCTAGTTTGAAAAATTTCCCTGATAAGTGGAGAAACAGCTTCCAAAGTGATTCAATGTTTTTTCGAGAGTACGAAAAACCTTACAAAAGTTTATCGTAAGTTTCCTTTATCAACAAATCATTTTTATTGAGAAGCTTAGTCCTGAGTCGAGACACCTTTGACATTCATTTACGGTTTCACAACCTTCATTCAGAGACAAATTCACAACAGTTTTTACAATATCATTATCAATGGCTTGTGCCAATAGTCCTTCATTTTCACTCACAAACTTGAATCCATTTTAACTTCGAAAGTTTGGACTCCAAGCGATGTTGTTCGACAGCTTGTCCATTTGATAAAAGACTATTATTGGACATCGGCAAGTTCTTCAACAGTATTGGGTTTAAGTTAATTGAAGATATCTTTTAATTCTTTTTATAAACGGAATGATTCATCTCGAAAACAATCCTTGTATGTTTCAAACCCCCACGTGCCTCAGTGATAGCTGTGGACAATGGGTTCTTTCTTTTTTTGACAACCCGATCAAAGCCAGTAAGATAGCGTTTAAGCTCTTTTCAAGCTAGTATTTACCATACTTTACTTTATGAAGATTCTTTTGAGAACCTCAACTATACGGTATTGTGAAGAATGAGATGGTCTATCATACTGGGACCTGAAGTCGCTTTTCCAATAGCATGTTTCACTATATAAAATCAGATTGTTGAACAAATCGTTTGTAGTAAATTCGTTATTAAGAACAGCAAATTAATGGGTTTAGTGTTTCACATCTATGTATTACAACCATTGGATCTTGTTTCTTTTCAAAATCATTTTGAACGACTCTCATTCACAAAGCATTAATGTCTCATCAAAATCAGGAATCACAAAGTATCCATTTTAAAGAATGGTATCCCGTCAATACAACTTTGGCTTTGACTCCCGAGCTTATCTTCAGATAAAAAGGTTTTTACAAAAAACCGATAGCTGTTTCGTGGAAATGATCATAACAAATTATGGATTTAGTCATCATATGAACCGTTTGCCGCAGATTGACCCTCTATGAAAATGTAGGTTATCAAGTTGCTTAGTTTTCTTTTCAAAAAGCAATTTCTCTCTATCAAATATTCTGTATTCTCTTCCATTTTTTAAATCAATTTTTGAGATCATGAAACTGTTTTCATTAAAGAAATCCTTTTCTTGCACTTGTCGAAAAGAATTTTGCTTAAGACGTACAATCTCGGCATACTGTTTCATATTGATCCTGAAAAACTGTTTTCATCCAACATTTTGCAATTCCTTTCAAATCATAACCACTTCTTTATACTGTCAATCTCGGTAGGTCAAAAGCTTGATTGCACTTTATATTCCAGATAACATTGGTGTAGTGCGTCCAACTTTGTTAGTTAATCGTTCAAACATTAGATAATATCATGACATCTTGTTGAGCACAAGACTAGAAATTTTGGAAACAGTTTCCATGTTGTGCTCACACTCAGGTACCTGAGAAAAGGAATGATAATGCTATCACTATTATTCAGTTTCTGACTGACTTCACATAGATTTAGACCTGTTTCATAAAACGTCATTATCTGCTCACTTTGATTAAATAAACCATAGGTCAGATTATCTGGATTGAGTACCTCAGTGAGTGCATCTGATCCATTCCTGGACAAATTCGCCATAAGAGAAATTTTGGCTGAGTTGAGTTCATCACAATCAAGTCATAGCATCCTATCATCGTCTTGATAACAGCATAGTGGGTGGATGACAGTCTGAGAGGTTTGAATGTCAGAAGTCTTGGATCTGCCAAAAATGCATTATCTACCTCAGTTAAAGCTTGACCACTTCTTGACTGACCAGCACTCTTTAACGTTGAAACCATGTTTCATCCCTTTTTCTCTTTGTGCATAGTAAACACTGCTTGGCAATATGACCCCTCCCCTTTGCAATTGTAACAATAACAGTCCTTGTTTTCCCCGTGTTGCTCTCCACTTGCACCAGTATGTATTTTCTTGTTGTTCCACCAGCAGCATAAGTAAGTTTGTCTCTCCCTGAACAGTGCAACAGTTACTTTACCATCAAGATGGTAGCATGTCGCCGAGGGTTTGACGAATCCCTTAAATGATTGTGGTAGTTCAGGATAGCCGGGATTTGACAACAGCGATTTAAGAATGACATCATGTGATAATAGCATCAAATATAGATCATCCCTTTCTGGAACACTGGAACAACAAGACAGGAGTCTGGTGGGAAAAATTTAGGTGTTGCTGTTGATTAGGCCTATAGGAGCATATCCAATTGTTGGATTGATGGTTGTGGAGAATAAACATTGTGGTGACCAGTGGATTGGTACTCATTTGATGGATAAGTAAATGAAAGAGGTATTGATTGATTGATTGTAAATTGTTGAGTTTGATAAGGTGTAACAAACTGTGAAGACTGATATGGTGAAACGTGAAGTTGAGATAGAGACTTGTGGGTGAGATGTGTAGATGAGATTGATAAGTCTGGCTAGTTAATTGTGAGAAAACTAAAGCAAGAGATTGAAGTTGCGTGCATGCAGCAAACAACTTCATTTGCATGTCCTTTTATCATGTTGTTAGCAGGTAAGGTAAGCATGAAGCGATCACATTGGTAGTGTGCAAGTCTTTGACCATTTAACATCATAAACAAATTTCTACCAATTCACAGGAAGAGAGTGTTAAAAACTTGGTGTTAACTTGAAACAGAACTGCCCAATGTGCATCTTGTAGATGTTCATTATCATTGAGTAACAGAGTGAACCTCAAGTAGTACTCATGTATGTCTCTCCTTTCTTGAAAGTGAACATATCGAATTTCATCATACAGCTTGCATCACGTTCATGTTTTGTTAATGAAGATTCCTTGCATTAGGAGTTTTAATCTTCTCCAAAGATCTTGCCACACGATGTTGACTCACAAAGAACATAGATTTTGATTTGGTAGGCCAGGAGAATGATGTTTATTGCCTTAGATGTCACAAATCTTCTTAATGGCTTCAGCTGGAGTCAGTTCAACATATTCCTTAACCTTGTTACTCCCATCCTCAGTGATTGAAGGCCAAAACAAGTGTCCCTTTTCAACAAGAAGCAAGAATCATTCTACCATGTGGTCTATCATCAATACAGTTTCCATTCTGTTTTCCATAAACATACAAGTGTATACAAGTGTTTTTCAAGCATCGGTGGTTTGTTGTCTCCTCCAAAAAGAAGTGACTTATCAGCAAGAGTCGTCATTGTGGTAACAAAAAGATTACAAATTAATCGATCGGTGGTAGAAAGAAATTGTGTTTGGTTACGTGATTGTTAAATCTTGAAATGAAACTACATGGGATTTTACAGTTCTAGACAAAACCGGGAAAACAAGTGTTTGTTTCATAGGATTTTACAAGTCAAAGAAAGAACCGTATAATTTAGAAATGAGTTTGATAAGTTTAATTTTAATTTGGTTTCACTAGTTCGGTTGACAAAAAAATTAACTGGTTCGGTCCTATCTAGTTCGATTGTCACTAGTTCGGTCCTAGCTAGTTCAATTGTCACTGGTTCGGTCCTAGCTAGTTCGGTCCCCAAAGTAATTAGCTCGTTCAGTTCCCAAATAAGAGTAGCTAGTTCGGTTTCTAAAGTAATTGGCTCGTTCGGTTCCCAAATAGCTAGTTCGGTTCCCAAAGTAATTAGCTCGTTCGGTTCCCAAAGTAAACAGTTTGTTCGGTTATTCTCGTTCGATTCCAACAAGAGCGACTCATTCGGTTCCAACTATAGTAATCTAGTTCGGTTCTCTAGTTCGTTTATCTACTTCGGTTCTTCTCGTTCGGTTCCAACACAAGGTATCTTGTTCGGTTCCAACTACTACAAAACTCAAATTTTCAAAACTCAAAAAGACACATTTTTTAATGGTTTTTTAGCAAAAATTCTTGTACAACTAGTGTTACTAACCCTATAGGAACAATAAAAATGAAAACTTTAAGGTTTTTAAGCCAAAAAATTTGAATCACTATTTTGCTCTTTGTAAAGGTTTTTGAACACAAATCAAACACAAAAACTAAACACACCACTCCATGGCTCTTGATACCAATTGTAGAATTCTAGTAATCTTATGATCAAACCAAGAACAAGAGTGAGATGTGGGTTGTGATGTTAGAGAGAGATTGGATGGAAAAATGGATGAATTGTATAAAGATGGAATATGGAAAAATGGAACAACCAACCCTCTCCAAGGCTAGGAGAGGGGTTTATATAGTACCTATAGGCCGGCCCATAGGTTATGATGGGCTTCCTATGGGTCTTGGGCCGGACTAGATTACTAATCTAATCATTACATAAACTACGAGCTAAGACTGTTACAACTTGGAAGTGACCGACACTTTTTGTGTTTCCAATATGTATCCCAATTGTCAAGGTTCGATGGAACTCGAGGAGAGGTCCTGAGTTGACATGGGAACGTGAAGACCGATTTCAAAAGAAGTATTCACATCTCTTCACTAAACCCGTACCTACGTCAAGTGTCGTGACTTGAGCCTTGAGGACAAGGCTCTTTTAACGGGTGGAGACTGTAAAATTTCTCATTTTCAAGTCATTTCCCGACTCAATTATTATTATTATTTATTTTTAGAGTTTTGCGCGTTCGCTTTTAATTATTATCTTATAGTTAAATCGCGTAAACTAAAAATCAACATTCAATGTAAACGGACACTAAACAAATAAAAGTTTACGTCAAGCAAGTGTTATATAATTATTAAGAGTATAATTTATAACTTTTCCTATTTTATTTTTATTGGTTACGTAAAACGCTTACGTTTCGCAATAAATTACATTTAGGCATACCCGAAAGCACCTATACCTATCTATACTCGAACAAATACCCACAATTATACCCACTATACAAAAAAAAATAACTCATTTACTCTCAAAATAAGCCATGGGGTCGGTTATACACATTGCACACTTAATATAACTTAACCATTCACAAGTACCTTATAATACACATATTTCTAAAGATTGGCACATCACTAGTACCTCCTCACTAATCCCATGCGTCCATTTACGATAGGAGGAAAAGTCTATTACAAATTGTACCATTAACTATACTAGCTAACCTTGGTTAGTTTAAGGATGTAGTAACCAACCCTTGTTATATAAAGTAAGTCCTAGGTTTATTTTAACACACATTTTCCCTATCAAGCAAGAGTATTGGAAGCTTGGGTTTTGGATTAACAAAGGTTTAAAGCAAGAAGATTTCTAGGGTTTTAATTACGGTTTTGATCTTGGGTTTGCTTTATTGGTTTTAAGCTTAAGTGTAAGCTTGTGTTCATCATCTTACACATCTCCAAGGTTCATTTAAACCCTAAACATTTTCATTATTCATTTACATATGTTTACATATTTGTTTTACATGTTAATCACCACCTAGGTTGTTTTTTTTATGATTTATGAAACATTGTAACATCATGAGATTCGAATTTATATACACATGTAGTGAAATAATATTTAAAATGAAAGTACACACTTTATATAAGTGTTAAATAATTTATATGTTTAGTTATAAATTAACTTGTGTTGAAAGTTTTATTCACAAAGTTTATGTTCAAATATTATGAGGACACTTTATCTTAGTCATAAAATGATGGACAATAATTAGAGGACTTAAAAAAATATACTACTAACATTATATTAGTGATATTAGAGGATTTCTAATATATAAAACATGTTAAAGTTTATCAACCTATTTAATTTGAATGACAAACCTAATCGATGATTTTGATATTATTTACCTGAAAGATGATTTTTCAAACCTAATTGATGATTTTGATATCATTTACCTGAAGGATGATTTTACAAACCTAATCGATGATTTTGATATTATATACCTGAAAGATGATTTTTCAAACCTAATTGATGATTTTGATATCATTTACCTGAAGGATGATTTTACAAACCTAATCGATGATTTTGATATTATATACCTGAAAGATGATTTTTCAAACCTAATTGATGATTTTGATATCATTTACCTGAAGGATGATTTTACAAACCTAATCGACGATTTTGATATTATTTACCTGAAATATGATTTTTCAAGCCTAATCGATGATTTTCATATTATTTACCTTTTTATTTTTAATACAAATACTTAGACATTGATTTAACAAATACGATTTAAATATCATTTCAACTTTTAAAATTAAACAAAAACTATTAGGTGGTGATGTAACTATATAACATGTGATATTTTATTTATATAAAATACATTATACTCATACGACCTATAATTAATTAGGTTGCATTCGGATTGCCGAGATGATTTAGTTATTTGATTTAGATAATCAAATCTTTCACTTACGGTGAGTTCATAGCCCCATGTTTTACTATATCAATAATTTACAACTTTTGGGGTGAGAAACATGCATTGTTTTTCAAATTGGACGCAAGTGTACATTTTATCATGATTACGTGTTTGCCTAAGTAGTGATAACCCTCTAAGACTATTATCATGAACTGTCAATTACTTTGTGTGAGCGCGAATGTTATAAATAGATCTATTTAGGATTGACATCCCCATTTGGGTGAGTAGCACTCATTGTGCCGGTTTGCCGAACAATGGACGTATACGATGTCGGATTTGAGATGTTGCGGGTTAGAACATCATCAAGGGCAATGTTGGCAATTTATATTGCAATTTATACATGTCGAGCTCCAGTGTCATGAGCTTAGGAAAACGTAATTACATTTTGTGTTGTTTGCATCTATTGCATTATCATGGGGAAAATCTTGCGGTCCTACATTATATTTACATAAACCTATGAATTCACCAACTTTATGTTGACATTTTAAAGCATGTTTTCTTAGTTTAATGAAGCACGAGGTGCTAAGGATACACTGGGGATACTCTTTTGGGGAGTCATGCATAAAAGATTTAGAGTCATTACATCTTGGGATATTTATTATGATCTAAAATCTTTATTATCAAATGTTGAACAATTTAAGCCGTTGTGCTTTGTATTAAACAATTTTAATAAATCCAATGTATCATATTTTAAACGACTCTTTTAGAGGTCATTCTCATATCTTGTACTATTGATCTATGAAGTAACGCTCCCGGACACATTATTCCGCTGCGACCCTATTTAGGGGTGTTACATGAAGAGGAATTCAATATTAGTGTAAGTGTTGGGAGGGTTTCCATATTTAGATTCCTCCCATTTATCATCTCTTGATATGATGTCATCCATTGGTTCTTTATTCAAACTCCCATTTATCCAGGAATTCAATAATGCTTTTTAGTCATTTTATCCACTCTCATATGGTTTTTGAATATTGAATTCACTCGAGACATGAATTCAAGTGGATCAATCCCCCCTGTTATCACATTCGCCCAACATTTCATCTTCGCCATCGCGGGATAGGGGGTAGAATTTATAGAAAAATTTCTCAACTAGTTCTTCCTAAGTTATGATTTTGCCATCCCCCTTATCTATCCACCATCGTCTTGCATCATCAGCCAATGAGAGAGGAAAAACCATCAGGCGTAGTCGATAGGTGTCCACATTAGGAATTTTAATTAAATCAAGTGTTTTGAGAACTTTAGCAATGTGATCGACCACGTCTTCATCGAACATTCCATAGTATGCATTACTTCGTAATTCCATCAAAAATTCCTCGATGAGCTTAATATTCATATCATTGTCGGTGTTTGGTTTAGCTAGACTTGATTCGGCTTGAGTTTTTTCTATGCATCCCTTTAAAATTAGTTCAGTCATAACTTTTGTCGTATCTTCAAAATTCTGCGATTAGCACGACCTGTAACAAAGGTAAAAATATCAGCAAGATTTGCACGTAAGAGAGATGGAAAATCAAGCATGAGAATCAAATACTAAGAATATGCTTCTGCTGTTGTATCAGACAAACGGTACGCTGTATTCAATTGATCTGAATAGGCCGTATCAGTCTACTGAATGGATACGCTGTATTGGATAAGAAAGTTAGATACGCCGTATCCAATTAGAGTGAATACGCTGTATCAAGTTATCCACCAGAACAGTGTATTAAAAACAATTAAAACACACAAAACAAACATACAAATAAAACACGCAAACAATTTAAAAACAAATATATATAATTTTACACTAATCTAAATTACACTAATTAATCTAAATTACACTAATTAATCTAAATTAAAATAATCCTTGAGGTTAAGTTAATCTAATGTTAAAAACCAAAATATTAATAAAAATCAAGATTAAAATTTGACGCCCCGACAACGGCGCCAAAAACTTGATGTGTCGTCGTGTAGGTGTTAATTATGTTTTCAAGTATTAAATTTATATTTTGCGGACTTTACCTAAAACAACACTTTAACGGGCAGTATACCCGATCAAATGGAGTTTTGTGGTAAGTAGGGTGTCGATCACTAAGAGCGAGAACTAATCTTTTATATTATTAATATTTTGATTAACTAAACTAAGTTAATTTAAACTATATTAAACCTATGCTAAACCTATGTTAATCCTAATTCTAACGGATAAGGGGGTTTTCAGTCTGAGAGACTGGCACGGATTTTGTGATAACTTAGATCAATTTAAGACACAATAACACACGCAAGCAGATTGACAAAAGATAGAAGAGCGGTCAAGCCAAATATAAGAAAATTGTATTAACCATGAGTAATCCAATTAAAATGTTAGTTTGTTTATTTAGTGCAATGAGTGCTTATCTCGAGGCGGCATATCATTCCAAGATTTAAGTGGTACTTCTTCCTAAAACCTAGACACGTAGAATTCTGTCACAATTATACGCATTCGCATAAAGCATCATATTTGCTGATTATAATCTATCTTAGGAGATTAATAATGGTGTGCTTATTAAAACCCTAGCTCATAGAGACTTTACCCACTTACTGCTTAATGGTAATTTATATACTAGTAGTCCATTGTCCAAATCTTTACCAATTGACTAAGAATGTACTCGTTGATCCTAGGTTCACCTGCTCGTCCAGCTAAGCTCACTAATCTAAAGGCAAAGATGGGGCATTATTTGTGATCCTATTGATCTAAATATTTAAATCACTATATGGAGAGCCATCCCGTCATCTAGCTAACTTGGTCGGTATCACTAGATCTAGTTGAATGATAGGTCGCATACAAAAGCACGTAAACAAGTATAAATTGATAAACATAAACAAGCAATCAACGATAAACTAAGCAGTCGATATAAACAAACCAAACATTTAAATCTTCATAACCATGGATAATACCCAAGGGTATTAGCCCTTAATTATCATAATCAATACAAGAGTAATAATTCAACCAAGGTAAACTAACCGAGTTAAACGAATGATACTAAAAATCGAAAGATTACTAAAGTATAGGAGATTACAAGGTGTTTCCTATGGAATTACTAGCTTTGCTTGACCTCTTATGCTCTTCTTGTCTTGTAAAAATCAACTTTTGTGGTTAAGGTTTCAAAAATATGATCAAGCACACCGAAAACCAGTTTTTAGGTTTTCTATTTATAGTGTATGGAATTTGGTCGATATGGCGTATCGAGAGAGTTGGATATGGCGTATCGGGGGTTTCTTGGAGTAGGGACCATGTTCGATATCTTCCATAATATTTTATTACTTTATTTTGAATATGGCGTATGGATGTCTCTTAGATATGGCGTATTGGATTTTGTATCTTTGTGGTTTCTTGTGAAGTGCAGGCACAAATACGCCGTATCTTCCTTGATGGATACGGCGTATAGGATGTTAGAGTTAGTTTCTTCATATTTCTTCATTTAAGCTCCAGGATGCGTGCCTTTTAGCTAATCTTCACCAAGTACTCCATAATTACTTCAATTCTCAAATATAAACGATTAAGTAACAATTCTTGCAAAAACTATACAAAATAGGTAATTTACATGGGATAAATGATGCTATAAAAGTGATGTTATTTGATGTCATCACATAGCTATCTCGTGCAACCCGATTCAGCACTCTAGCACCAAGCACATTGTTGTCATATATTACTTTATCAAGGAATAGGTTGAAAGGGGTATTGTTGAATTATTATTTGTCAGAACTGAATACAAGTTAGCTGATGTGTTTACGAAAGCTCTGTCAGAAGATAGGTTTAAGTATCTCATTAGACGACTCGGTATGAGATGTTTGACTCTAGCAGAACTGGAGACTCTGGTGAATGAATCTGCTTGATATACATCAAACATCGACATGTAAATATTTTTGAAAAACAAAATACAAAAATATAAAACGTATAAAAAGAAAATACAAAAATAGAAAATCTTTCGAAAAACAAAATACGAAATCATAAAATTTAAAAATACCAAAAAGAATCTTCTCGACGTGTCTCTTGGAATCGATAACATTTACGTACCTAGAAATTTCAATTAATATTGACACGGTTATGTCAATGAAGTTCGAGCAATAGTTCAAACAATTTAAAACATGTCATTTCTAATTTTTCCCGATGGCTTACAGTTATTTCAGACTGTAACCCGGTCTCAAATGTTACAGGAGAGTACACGCTTCAGTGCGCTTACTCTAAGACAAGAAGAGAAATCTTCTTTAATAGGTTTGTAAAACCGTTGAACACAATTTCTCAAAAAGAATTTTCAATGTCAAATTCTTCTCATAATATTTAACAATTTGTGGTATCTTATTAACATATGGATATCATTTGTGGTGTATTTCAAATTGTGTCTTCAACACTCTCTTCTTCAACTAAATTCTGAATCATTTTTTTCAAAAATGTTATATTTATGTGGATCAATTTTTTAGGGGGAGCTTTTAAAACCAAAAGCCTTTTAATGTTGTTGTATACATCTCATAAACATCAAATTTTATGTATCCAAAACATTTCGTGGATTTCAAAAGTGGTACTTCAATGTCAAAGTCACTTGGAGATTGAGCACAATTTTTCAAAACCTTACCAATGTCATTTCAAAATCGTGTGCTCATTTTTATAGCACCACTAAGCACTTAGATATATTAAATACTCTTGCATTTATCTTAGGATAACATCCACTGATGAACGGTTTAGCATACTAATACTCTTACTTTATGTGGTATAACCAAGGCTTCTTAATCATATCTTCAACATATTTGTGGTGTCATATCATTTTTTTCACTTGTGGTGTCAAATTTTTCATTATGTGGTATCCCGCATATATTGTTGAAGGGGAACAATCAAAAAAATGTTCAATAATTCATGCAAATCTGTGGTATCGTTTTTCTCTTCATGAAACTTTTCATGTCTCAAATTTTAATCAATTGTTATCTAAAATACTAAAAGAATTATTATTTTTGATAAAGGGAGAAAATGTGATTAAAATGTGAAACAGAGAATGTGATCTTTAAGACTCTAAGTGCAAAACTTCTACCCACATGTGCGAAACAATTTTGAATATCGATGCACATGTGTAGGGGGTATTTCAAAAATTAAAGCTTTTAATGTGTCAAAAACGTCCTGATTTATGTCAAACACTTTGATTACTTTTCTATGATTTTATGGTTTCGATCTTTATATCCAACAACCAATTAACTCATGACGTCGATGAAGTCATAAAGTGGTTAAGGTTAGGTATAAGTCCTATGATCCAACCAAAATCGGAGGTATCTACCCATGGACATTCCATAGTTAGATTAGAAGTCCTTATGTATGATTTGGAGATGAATGAGTAAAAGGGAATAAAGTGGACTAAGACATGAATTATCTCGGAACAATCACAACATGGTGGTAGTAATAACATCTTGGTAAACATTGAAGGGTTTGAAGAATGAAAAAGAAATATATGGATAAAGGGTGAAAAGAAAGAATCCCTCCACACAACTTAGGCAGAAACCGGGTCAATACATAATTTATCAGAATCACAAAGATGATTTCTAGTATTGAAGACAGACATCATGTACCCAGTGACGCAATACACAACCCTTCCTAGCCATTCGAGTTTCTCAAAAAAAAGACTTGTCTCAAATGTCACGGAGATACACACGTTATTGATATGTGAGAAATCACATATCCTTTTTATACCAAAAATGACCCTAAAATGAACAAATTGTGCAAATTATGCTTGTATATTGCTTGTTTTGTCATTTGTGATGTGTAGGTACGGATATTGCAAGAATCACAAGCAAACGGTCAAAACCGGACAAACAGAAACACGAGACGGATAAAGTGCACAAGAGCCGGGAGTTTCTAGCAAAGGTCAACAAAGTCAACCTTGGTCAACCATTGGTCAACCCACAAAAAGATAAAACCCTCAAAATACACAAATAACCCTTAATGTTAAATCAAATTTCACCAAAAACCCTAAATCACTAACACCGTTAGTCCTCTTTTATGAAGAAGCTAACGGTCGTTATCCTTTAATTATAAAACCTTTTTACCTTTATCAAGCCCAAAAATTTCACCGGCTCAATCACTTTTAATAAATCCCAAGCCCAAGTCAAACAACCCCATTCCCCGAGTCAAACACTAAAACAAATAAAATTAGGGGGCGGGAAAAATAGTTTTACTGTTTACCCGTCTTCCCCAATTCACAATCCTCTTAATTACCCCATTTAAATACAATTAACCCACTTCTAGAAGCTCGTCCAATGTTGCCATCAAGATACTAAGTACTATGCTCTAGCTCATCAAGCCAAAACGTCACCAATGATTGTGATTGGTCAAGGAGTGACACGCGAGGCTCAAAAGAAACACATATAGAAATGGGAAATTACACTAAAGGAAGGCCAAAAGAAGCACAAGAGCTCCAAAGAGTTGGGATTGCTAGCTTGGCAATCCGTGTGCTTACATTCTCATCCAAGGGCTAAGAAGGGGCATCCAATGATTGTAAGGAATAAAGGGCCAAGATTAGAGTTCAAGAGGAGCGTGTGCAGGGGTCTAGATCCTTCTCTTAATTTAGCTTTTAGCTTGTAATTTTTAGCTTTGTTCTTTAAAATTCAATGTAATCTCTTTTTAAGTAATGTAATCAACTTTTAGTCTTAATAAAATTCAGTTTTTCTTTTATAACTTGTTGAATTCAGTGATACTTTTCATTTAAGCAATTTTTGTCTAAATTGATTATAAGTTCTGTTTTCATCAGTTTGTAATCAGTTTCATTAATAAATAAAAGTTTGTTTTCATTTAAGCTTAATGTGCAATTCATGTTTTCACTTAAAAGCAATTTAGTATAATCATGCTCTCTACTGTTTAAATAAGCTCAAAAAGCTATCATTCTAACAAATAAATGCTAGTATTCACTTAGTTGCTTTTCAAAAAGCTTAACTAAGTTTATTAAGACTCAAATCCTTCACAAATTACCACAACTTTTATGGAAGGGAAGCCAATAAGGGATGGGCTTCCAGGACCACACCAGCTTATCCTAGGATAAGCTGGAGCTTGTTGATCAGCTCTTGGAGCATTTGTAAGCCTTGTTTAAGCAAAGGCTATTGTAAGTTCTTACTTTTCCATTTATAGCTTTAGTATTGCATAATTAGCTTAATCTGCTTAATAGTTGCTTATTTATGCTTAATCTAGTTTAATTGTGCTTATTGTAGTATTTAATTGCTTATTGTGTTCTCTTGTTAGTTTAAATCTTAGTTAGCTTAAAAGTAGTATAAAACAGCTTGAAAAACCAAAAATATTTACTTAGATTGTTAGCTTATAGATTCTGTTTAATTGCTTGTTTATCCCTGATTAAAGTAGCTTATTGTAGCTTATATTAGTAGATAAATGCTTAGTATTGTCATTTAATAGCTTAGATCTTAATCTGCTAGTTAGTTTATAAAAACAGTGAAAAATCCAACAAATATTAGTAGATACTGTTAGCTTATCATTTCTGCTTATTCAGTTAACTAAATCTGTTCATTAGGTTGGTTAAAAGCTTGTTGATATCTGGTATTTGATTAATAAATCTTAATCCTTAATCTCATAAGCTAAATATGAAAATGGATTTTTAAAGGGGTGTTTGGGTCAAGGCAGTACTAACTTAAGTTAGTACTGCCAAGTTCCTTTTGGTCCTTTAAATTGATTTCAATTATCATTCAAAGGTTTATTAGTGTTTGGATTTAAGGTTATTAAAAGCTCATATTAGTTTTTAAGAGTCTAAGTATTGCTAGTTAGAATCTGAGCTTCTTTTAAGCTCACAAATGCTTTAGCTGCCTTAAATTGTTTAAGCTGCTTTTATTGATCTATTTGATTTGGTTTTGGTTGATTAAAGTTGTAGAAATTAGCTGCTTAGGTCTGCTCTTGTTGGTCTAAAAGTTTTTGTTAGTTTTCATGTCAACTGCATCAGTAGCAAAAATAAGCAAACAACCACTTTTAAGCTCATTTATCAGAGGGTATTAGTAGATTTTAGGTCTTGATTTTAAGTATTCAAGTAGATCTTAGGTCATTATTAATCTGTTTCAGCTTATTTTTCAAAAATCAGTTAATTAAGTCATCTGTTTTTAAGCTTAAAATTAGCTTTTTGTCTTTTCATTCAAAAACCAAAAGTAAGGTAAAACTGCATAGGCAGCTTTTTCATTAAGCTTTTGATTAAACATTTGATTTTCAAAATACTTTTTAAAAGTGGTTTTGTGTAGTTTATTAGTCAAGTTTTAAAGTAGTATAAGCTGAATTCCCATAAGGATCCAATAGCTTATCTTAAAATAAGCTTAAAGTTTCCTCCAGGGACTGTGTGGTTAACAGTTGTATCAAAATGCTTATTTGAGATTTTTAGCTTATTGCCATAAGTTTTTGTTCAGTTTCTGTCTTAACTAGCTTATTAGGTTTATATTAAGTTGTTTTTAGCTTAATAGAGTCAGGATTAGCTTATTTTAACTTTTCATAGAAAAAAAACAAAAACATCAAAAACAACATAAGTAGCTTTTTAATTGTTGATTGTTTAGCTTATTGAATTTTCAAAAATGTCTTTCATTTGTTGTTTCAAGTAGCTTATAAGCTGAGCTTTAAGTAGGTATAAGCTAGATTGTCATAAGGTTCCTCTAGCTAGCTTAAAAATAAGCTCAAAGTTGTCTCATTGTCTGTTTTGAGCTCAGTTGTGTCCCAAGTGTTTTTTCAGCTTATTGTCTTTTAATTTGCTTATTTCTTGTTTAAACTAGCTTATTAGATTAGAAGTTAGTTGCTAGTAGCTTATTTGATATAGTTTTAGCTTATCTTAGTTTCAAGCTTATTAAGTTTTCAAAAAAGTAAAAAAATGGTTAAGTGAATTATGTCTGATTTTTAAGTGTTTTCTTGGCTTATTAGTGATTACGAAAAAGATGATTTTCACAAAAATAGCTTATAAAAGCTTCTTTTATAAATTTTGCTTATTATTAGCAGTTCTACAAGTTTGGTTTTCAAGTTTTTGAAAAAAAGGGAAGAGGGGAAATTGTGGGTGAGCAGGACTCGAACCCACAACCTCAACCCTCCTCAACCTTTTTATAACACTCCACACACAAACACACTAACCACTGCGTCCTTGGGACTTTTACGTCCTAAGGTGCGTCTTTTTTTCTTTTAAAGACGTTTTTGAGTTTAGTTATAATAAGCACTTCGAGTGCTTAATAGATTTTTCCCGACTTATTTAGTTTAGCACTTTAGGATTTCTTATTTTTTCTGCATCATGCTTATCATAAGCTATTTTTAGAAAAAATTTAGGATTTTTAGCTTATAGTTTTATATTTTTCGTGAATTAATTTTGTTAAAAACTTTAAAAAATCATAAAAACTAGAAAAATAATCAAAAAAATAATTTTCTTTTATCATATTCTAGGTTTAGGTTTGAAATTTACTTTTGTAGGGTTAATATTTTAAAAGTTCAATTTTTAAAGAATGGGATTCGATCCCCGTTCTCGTTTTCTTAATTTTTAAGATTTAAACACCATCGTTTTAGAATTTCCTTAGCATTTTCTTTTAAATAGTCATTTAGGATTAGAAAAAGTTTAGAAAAGCATTTAGGGTTTAATTTTAGTTCAATTGCTTATTTGTCGCGTTTTCTTAATCCCGTTAACGTTTTTCATAGTTAGCTTTAATTGTGCTTTTATTTGCTCTCTATTAGGATTTTAGAAAACAATCATCTTCGAACCAATTCAAATCATTGTCCACATAACAAACGGGGTCTCAATTTCATAAGTCTTTAGGAAAACGACCCGGTAATCACTTACCGGCTTACGTAGGATATTTTCGTGTAGATTTTTACTTTAAATCCGATATCCTAGATCATTATCGACTAACATTTATCTTTTAGCATACTTGATAAACGGCTTCAGATTTTTGTGATACTTTCTCCATGCTTAGGTTATGCATTCGACTTTTTGAGTTATAGTGTGGGGTTATAAGCCTTAGACTATGAAACATTGAGGACAATGTTTAATTTTAGTATAGGGTAGTATATCTTCGATAAGATCAGACCTACCTTTTGCCCGTTGTTCTCACGTACCCTGTTTTCCCACAAAAGTTTTAAATTTTTAAGTCTTAATATCTAGTTTATTGTTCACATATATAATAAAAATAAAATAATTTTTTTTTTTGAAAAATAGAAAATAGTTGACACGAATGTAGGTTTTCCGTTAGTGAGAACGAAAAGTAAATTTTGACCCAACCGATTTTATATCTTAGCTTTCTTCTTAACTTTAAATAGATTGATTTTGCTAATCTTTTATACAAGGAGCTATAAAACGCAAGTCTAGCTTGAAAAAGTCAAGACTTTGCAAGTTCCCATATATGATTTTAAATATGCGAAGATCGATTTATTAGAATTAAGATTGTTGCCAGTCTATGTGACTTGTTAAAGTGCCGATCTTAATTCGTGGCTAAGTATTCACGAGTTTCTTTATTAGAAATTTTAAATTGTGAAGAACAAGAGATGATAGAGTAGAGTATAAGTTTCTTTATTAGAAATTAAGATTGTTGCCAGTCTATGTGACTTGTTAAAGTGCCGATCTTAATTCGTGGCTAAGTATTCACGAGTTTCTTTATTAGAAATTTTAAATTGTGAAGAACAAGAGATGATAGAGTAGAGTATAAGTTTTGATGCTAAACATAGAATAGTTGGATTTCTTTAAGGCTCATAA